>RJWJ010049197.1:0-10324 GCA_004363605.1 Indri indri | reverse complement strand
AGTTCAGCCAGGAGCTGGTTAAAACCATCTTGATGTGCGATCCAGTTGTCCTGAAAACACCAAAAAGATGAATGAGCAGCAAGCCTGTAGTTTACCTACACTGACTAAGATACATTGTGTCATCAAGGAAATCTGGTAGTTAATATGAAATTTTAAATGTTTCATCAAAATACTATTTGATATATTTAAATGAATTCAAGAAATAGAAACTCAAAATGTTCTTTATCCAGATCAGTATTAAAAAGGGGCTTCTCGGAAGCTTAAGCCCTGATTTAAACAATCAACTTACAGTCAAATCATCAACATGTCTGTGTGCGAAATATTAAAACAAAGCAAAATAAAATTACTTATTTTTTTCTCATTAGGGAAAATTATGTAGTTCAAAGGACAAGAGCAGTTAGGGACATAGAAGCTCTCTTCCTTGCTATGTAGCACTTAAAATATTTTGCCCAATTCTAATCACTTGCGCTGAACCCAATTTTACAAAACTCTGGGGAAGGGGAGGAGGAAGGACCTCAAGTCCCCGAATCAACGAGCCCCCGGTGGTTAACTAATAAGTTCATCGTAACAAAGAGAATCTGGCGTGTAAGAGAATGAAGATCTCCAGACAATATAAACCATTGACATACAGGGTTTCAATGTACGAATTTGCCTCATACACATTCTTAAGCTTTCTTTGTTAAAGGCATGTTGAATAGGTTTATTGGGCAATGCTTCTAAGAAAATAAGCATGTCTGTGTTATCTATCTCCCAGCAACTACACTGCAAATCAACTTTATAAAAACGCTTTCCCTAGTGGCTGAAAATTTTAGCTACTCCAACCCACTACTCAGAGCTCCTGAGCTCATCAAAATCAGTCAGTTTACCTAAAGCAATTCTCCAGATTTTCTACCAGATTCCATTGGCTGCAAAAATTTAGCAACAAAACTTTCAGCTTAGACACTTGTTAAAGGGAACAAGGATATTGAAAATGAAAAACATGGCAGGCCACTAATTTTTAATTACAGTGCCACATTTTCAAAGTGTCAGTGTTCAAGAGGAAATGTGAATAAATTCGACTGCTGTATACCACAGTTAGAGGCAGAAAAAGGGACAGGAAAAAGAACGCCACTTTCTTGCGGTATTTCTAAAAGTAAATGCCACCAACTTTTCATGATATAAACATGATATATCAGAACACAGGTATAGATTTTAAAAATTCCTTTCTGTCCTGAAATGAATAGCTCTATAAAAAGAAAACCTTTTGCAAAGTTTAACAACACCCTAGTTTGGCTCTCTTAGGCGTAAGCAAGCAAAGGGCCCATGAGGACAGTAGGCAAGGTGACAGCGTGTTTCGCCTGAAGCACCAGCTCAGCCAGGGGCTCTTTATTTACCTAAAATATGGATAATACATACTTGAAGAGTTACAAATGGATCAATCAACCTGACTGGGTTAAAATTTTTATATTTACAGAACTGAAGTCAGTCATGCAAGGACAACCCCCAGCAGGCACCGTGTTGCTCACTTCGTTATTGATTGTCGCTCCAAGTCCCAGGTGGTTATTTTTAACTTGAACTCTAATATGATCTGTGGCTCCTTGCTCCTGAGCCCCTAAACCCTGTGGAGATTAAACACAAAGAGAGTTAGCATTTTTACCAGGTAGAAAGAGAGATTACCTTTCTTCTTTCCAACATTCAACTAATTACTAAACACCTAGAGTGAGGCACTATCCTCACCTCAGAGGCCCCAGTCTAAAGGATTCCTACAAGATACGTCCCTAATACCAAGGGCGTACTTCAATGACAGTTCTTCCAGCTGAGAGCGATAAAAGGCCCCTGTGAACACCAGTGGACCATGCCTCTTGCTGACACTCAGTAGCAGAGCACTGCCACAACAATGACAAAAGCCCACCGTGGGTGTCCTAGGTGTTTTGAGTCCATGGCTCTCTCCATCAAATACTTTTATAAAACAATGAGGGAGAAGGGAGGGGGGACTCCAAGTCCCTTGTCTCAGTTAACACTCACTGGTAAGATGTTCCTTCCAGGTAAGGGGAAGATCAAATGCAAAGACCCTAAGGTGGAAAAGAGCTTGGAGTACTGGAGAACCTCAGGTACCCAGGAAAGCTTCAGCAGTGAAATGAAGAGGAAGTAAGATGACAGGAAGAGGACAGACCGCAAATGACCTTGGAAGTTATGGTGGGAATTCAGATGTTATTTTAAACACAATGGGAAACCACTGGTCATTCAAGCAAGGGAATGACTTGATCTAATTTGCATATCTTACAAGATCACTCTATTATATGGCAAATAGCCCAGGGGAGAAAAAGAAGGGAGGCAGAGGAGCAGCTGAGAGGCTGAGGAGGGCATCAGAGTGAGGATGACTATGGCTGGACCAGGGCAGGAGCGAGCATGACTCCCGGGCTTCTGGCTTGAGCAGGTGGGTGGATGGTACTATTTGCAAAAATGGGGAAAACTTGAGAAGGAAAAGATCTGAGGGATCAAGAGTTTTATACCAAAAATGATCCCCTTGAGATGCTTCCTTGTGTGGAAATGTCAAGTAGGCTGTTGAATTTACAAATTTGGAGCTCGGAGGACAGAACCAGACTAGATATAGAAAAATGGCAGTTCCCCAACTTTAAAATAAGTTAAAGTACGGCAGGAGAATGAATGAAATCACCTGAGCAAACTACAGCAACGGGCCTGGGGCTGAACCTCACGGAGGTGCAACAATCACACGTCTGGAGGAGGAAGAAAAGACAGCAACGACTTCAGGAATGGCTGTGAGGTAAAAGGAAGGACAGGACAGGGGCAGTACCGCGGAAGCCCAGACAAGCAACCCAGGGCGAGAGCAGTCACCTACGTCCGATGCTGCTACTGCGTTAAGTGATGTGAGAACAAACAGTAGGTCCACTGGGTTTGGCAACGAGATCACTAAAGATCTTAACAAAAACCATTTAAGTGGAGAGATACCAGGAGAAGCCCTACTGGAGTCAAAAATAAACAGAATGTGAGGAAAAGAAAAAAGATATGTAGTCTAGTTACAAAGGAGAATAAAATATAAAACTCTGATGGGTAAATATAATTCCATGAGCAACTAGTTAAAAGGCACTGTCTACAAAAGATGCTCATCATGGCATTTAAATGATAAAAAGAGTTGGCATTTATGTCGAATTCTAATTTTATTACCATAAGGTCATGAAAATGTTTGATTTGGGATTAAAATTACTTATTGATCCAAAACATAAACTTCTCCCAGTCTCATAAGAAGGATGTTTTCTCCTGATCTGTAATCTCTCTGCATGGCTCAGATTATTTTTGCTGATCCCCAAAATACCTTTCCTTTAGACCACCCCATCTTCTCTAGCATCCTCTGGCCAAACTTGGAATCGTCATTGCTCCACGCAGTGTTTCTTGGGTCCACAGCCCACTTCTGCTTCCGCCGACCTAGAAATGAAGAAGTATCTCATCAGCAATTCATATTTCGGATCTGGAAGATACCACACAAATACACACATATTAATACATGACACATGCACACATACTTGCATAAAATATGACACATTATGATACAGATATTAGATTTAACATCCAACGGAATGTTAATAGACTGGATCATTTATCCTGGTTTCCCTAATAACGGTATATTCTCAACATATAAATTGACCTCATAAGATTAAAATGGAAGTGTTCCCTCCAAATGTGACAAAGTGAAATAAACTCAATATACCACAGTTGGGCCTTCCACATTCAGCCATCGGCAGCAAGTGAAGGCACCTCCCAACACCAGCACCGACATCGCCAGCAGTAGCAGCAGCAGTCAGTATAGCTTCCATTGCTATGCGTTATGTGCCCAACGATACACACAATTAGATTTAATTTTCACAGTAACCCAATGAGGGTAGACACTATTGGCTCTACTTGCAGATGAGAAAATCCGAGGCTTAGAGAAAAAAAATCTACTTAACATACCCAAGTAAAAACCAGACTCTTTAAACAAATCAAAGTCCTACTGACGTCAAAGCTTCTATTCCTAACGTACAACATACAGCAGCCATTATGCTCCTAGGGAGAGGCAACTGCACCCTCCACACGAGTGACCTACAGATGGGACACCATCCCTTCTCACGAGGATGCCCTAAGGCCAGATGACCGCTGCTTTAAACTTCCAGAATAAATTACTGATTTCTTTTTTGGCACTTAACAGTCTACTGTAACCCAGTTATTTAGAGCCGTCTTTTATGTTTCCTATTAGACCATAATCTCCTTAAGACTCATATTCATGTCTTTTTTCTTATGCTTCATCGCAAGAAGTAAAAAAACACTTGGCTCATAGCAGGCACTCAATAAATATATGAATGGATGTATAAATGAATGAAAAAGAGGGAAGGAAGGAGGGAGGAAAGAAAGGAGAAAAGGAAGGAAGGAAGGAAGATAATTAAGGGACCTGCTTTGAGTCTCATCAAGGTAAGTATTTTTTAAATGCATATAAATTACTCGCCATTACAAACTCAACTTTATCCTTGTAGTTTTAAGAAAATTATGGCAGAGATAAAGAATCTCAAAGGTTCAAAGAACAAGAAACCCAAAGTTGACTGTGGCCACCTAAGAAATCTGGAGCCAGCATCATCGTCACTCACCTGCTGCATCAATCTAAGCACATTATCTGTCAGCAGCAGCCTCTCACCCTGGCAGTTGCATAATTTTAAAATAACACAACTTCCAGTCAAAGAGGCTCCTTATGCAGCACATAAAATCAATAGAGACCCATAACTATACATACCCTAGCAAAAATAAGAAAATGTTTCACAAACATGCAGGCAGAAAAAGGCTACTTAGAAAGCAAAACAACTTGGGCTCAAATGTATAGTGTTTTGCAGGAAAAAGGTGACCAAAAATGCTCCACCTATTACCATTTTACTTATCTTAGTAAATACTCAGCATAACACTAACAAACAACATACCAGAGATAAACCCATTACTCAGCATTCCATACGTAAGCTGGTACCGGTGTGCCAGAGTTCATGTCTCTACACGGTGCTTGCCAGGGTCTCCGGTCAGGGCTTGTATGAAGGAGACAGTGTGGGGAATGATGAGCCTAGGCCGGGCCTACCCAAGCAATTGGCTAGCCAAGGTCAGTTCCTCATCCCCAGAAAAGTGACAGGTATCCTCGACCAATGACCTACAGCAGTGTTTCCAAATGTGCGTGTTAAAAGGCAGAAGGGGTGGCTTCCCATCAAAAACGAGTAACACTGGGTTAAACAAAATTTACTTAGGAATTTCCCATAATCTTTAATACACAAATGCACAGACCCCCTCAGAGGAGGGCAGAGCAGGCCTGCTGCGCTTTCCAAACTTATTTGACCAGAATCATGCTTTCCTGGAACATTTCCTGGCTGTCGTGTTGCACAAGTTTCCAGGTTTGGGAAATACTGGCAAGAAAAAGACTGTCTCTGGTCTGTTCCAACTGGATCACCTTTCACACAGCCTTTGCAATTCTCATGCCACGGCCTGTCCCGTGCTTAGTTCTCAGCTTTGTTCATACTTGTGTGCAGAAAAGAGCTAACACAGGAGGCCTGACTGCTGTCTTTTGAAAGGCCTGCTTACAAGGTTGGCCCTTGGCTGGGAACTTGGATTTTATTAATAGAAGGGTTCCCACCATTTGCAGAACTGATACGGGTGGCTCATTGTGCCTGTTTATTCAAGCAATATGGTTTATGCTAAACACCTGCTTTCCTTCTGGGAGTCTGGAATTTTGGTACATGCCAGCCAGAGGATGCCTATGTAACCAGCCCACAGGAAAATCCCTGAGCACTGGGTCTTTAACTAGCTTGCCTGGTTGGCAACGTCCAACTTGTGTTGTCACAAGTCGTTACTGGGGGAATTAAGCATGTCACATGTGACTCCACCAGGAAGAGGACTCTGGAAGCTTGCACCTGGTATCCCCTGGACTGTACCCACACACCTTTTCCTTTTGCTGATTTTGCTGTGTATCCTTTTGCTGTTATAAAGCTCAGCCATGAGTCTGCCAGCATGCTGAGCCCTGTACCTCAGCAAATCACTGAATCTGCGGATGACCTTGGGAACCCCTGACACAAGCTGGAATGGCAGTGTATACAGCATAGCACTGGACCTCAGGGTAGGGTGCCCTGAATCCGCAGAATCACTATTTGGAACAATGTGGTTAACTATCTTCTCCTACTTGGAGATCTAACTGTATGGTTCTGTCAGGATACATTTTGTGATAACCCCAATAAAAACCATCCATACGACAGCTGCAAGGGACTTCAATGACTCTGTGCTTGACACCACATGACCTATGCCAGGACTCGGCTTACTGTAAAGGATGTGCTGAGTCCCAGGAGCCAGGGACAGAAGTTTCGTCTTTTACTTTTTATTTTTATTTTTCCAAAGACACTTTCAGATATTCAAGAGTTCAAAATATACCACCCATGTATTATTATTAAAAAATTATTCAAGACATATTCAAGATTGAGGAAACTGCAAAAGTTTAATGCAATGAGAATTAAAAGTCCATTAACTATAGTATTGTGATTTGATTACAAAATGTAATGACTACAAGTGTCAAAGATTGGTCTAGAAAAGGAAAGAGTCTGAAAAAAGTAATGTCTCAATAAATAATTTTAGTCTAAAACTCCAAATTATAGAAAGACTGGAAAGTGAGGATGATAAGTGAAATTATTATCTTACACAGGAAGAAGTTCGTGTAAGCTAGATTTCTTGTCTTACATTGCAGAGACCTAATAAAACAACATTTAATAACTAGAGAAATACAGGATAAAGAATGTTTTTGGAAAACACCAAGAAAATCGCTAGATTTTAAAAAATAGAAAAAGTGCCTGTGGTGATGAAAGGAAACAAAATACAATCCACGTGACAAGGGAAAACAAAGGAAACAGCATACTCGACAAAGTGAAAATGTTCACTAACTGCAACCTAACTTAGTATGTAAGCTGAGTGAAAGCCTAACTAGGAGTGTGCTCTTGTAACAGGCAACTGAGTCTGAGTCAATTGCAGGCCGCTGAGCCTCAGTCAATTGTAGGCAGCCAGCTGATTCTAACACAGCTAACGCAAACGCTGAGCTGTAACCAATTAAACCATCTCCGTACCTCACTTCCCTTTACCGTCCATAAATGCTGCCTGACCACGTAGCAGGCCGGAGTTCTTACAACCTGTTCTGGTTCCGTGGGCTGCCCAATTCTCAAATCATTCTTTGCTCAAACTCTTAAATTTATCTGGTCTAAGGTCTTTCCTTTTAACAATACTAATCCTAAATGTCTAAACACAGACAATGCTGTAAACATTGATTTAGCAAATTATAAAAAAGAGCAACACAAAATACTATATATCATGAGAAAGATTTTAAAATTTGGAATAATCATTGGGAGAGAAAAACTGAAAACATTCTCTTGAAAGGCAATTTGAACTACTCATGTCTATGAATATTAATAGCACTTTATACCTCTATAGCACCTGCAACTTTTCAAACTATTTTCATGTTCACCATCTCACTGATTTTTTTAAGGCAATCTAGTGATGAAGGTAACAAGAGAACTTTTTTAATAGCCTCACAAAAACTCATCAAGGAAATAGACATAAAAGAGTGGCAAAGCCAGGGCCGGTGTTCCCAAGTGCATGCTGAATTAAGTATAAAGAATAGAGAACCCTTTCTTGCCTGATGTCTGTTCAAAAAGAAAAAAAAAAAAAAGAAAAAGAATAGAGAACCAGAAGAGATCTTAACTGTCTAGGCTCTAATCTTGACTGCTCATTTTTACAGATAAAGAAAATAGAGCCCACAGATTCACTGTCTAAAACATATTCCTTTCTATGTGTCCCCACTTAAGAACAGTAGAAAACTGCTGGTCTCAGTGGTAAGAACATAAAGATGTAGAGATAACTAGACCAAGTTTGCCACTTTCTAGCTCAATAACTTGGGGCAAATTATTTCCTCTGAACTTCAATTTCCGCCCCTGAAAAATCGGGGTGGTGTCTGACCCATTTCGTTCCGTGCTCCTAGTGCTCCATCCTCTTAGAAATTAGGATGCCTGACAGCATTTATTTCACAAACCCTCGTGCAGGTGCAGGTGGTCTGTTAAATAAGCTGTTTTGGTTCATTGCTCACTACACAACTTTCAAAGAAAGTGAAGGACCGGCTGTTCATGGCCAAAGCACGACTGCCATCTAGTGGCGAGCAGCCTTAGCTGCAGGCACCATTAAGAAGTGAAACAGACTCTCCAGAAACAGGGAATTCAAGGACTCCACAAAGTGAGCGTAAATGTCAAAGGCAAAAGGAGGCAGGATGGGGGGTTGAGACCAACACTTCGGTAATAGAGTAATTCCACTAACCAAGTCAAAACCGTCGGTCTTATGTACAACAGTTACTCATTAGCCCTGCACCCCCCCCTCAAAAAAGGCTGACTTCTTGTGTTTGATACTTCTAACCCCTTTATTTTTCTTTTTCTGGGTCCAACACATCTTCGATAACGAGATTGCACAGCCCGAAGTGATCCTTCCGGCCTATCCTGTTTTTGACCTGAGGAAACGGAGACCCGAGGAGTGAAGGAGGGTCCCCAGGACCGGGGGCGGCAGGGCCAGGCCCAGGACCCAGCGTCCTGACTCCCTTTCGAACCCCGCGCGCATCCCAGGTCTCAGTGTGAGGACCTGCGTCTTGGGGAGACACTCGCGGTCAGACCGCCGCTAACTTTCGGGGAAGGCCCGGCTTGGCAAACCGCTGCGGCGGGCAGGGCGAGCCGGGCCGGGCTCCCCACACCTCAGAGCCCCAGCCTCTGACGCCCCCGTCCAGGGCGCGCTGGAGACCCGCTGCCCCAGCCAGTCGGGGCCGCCGCGCGCGTCCCCCGGCATCATAAGATCACTATCGCGCCCGGGTCGGGCCTCCCCGTCCGACACTCACGCTCAGCCAGCATCGACATGTCGCAGAGCCTGTGACACCGGGACCTCCGGACTGCAGCAACCTGGCAGCTGTCCCAGGAGAAGCTAGAAGCGCCAGACTCATCCGCCAGGTGGACTGCAGTGGCCGGCGCGCGTGCTGGTGACGTCAGTGGCGTGCGACGGGCTCCTCCACCACGCGGCGGCCGGGGGCGGGGCGGCGGAGGACGTACTCGTCGCTCATTGGCTAGAGCGGGACGCGTACGAAATGATTGGATATGCGTAAATGCCTCCTAGAGCGTCGGCTCAGCGACTGTGCTGGGCGAGGGCTACCCGTGGCATCTTCCTCCTTGAGTTCTAAATGCTCGCGCGGTGCATACGAGAGAGAAATCGGGAGTCTGCCCTCAAGCACCTTAGTTTCTTGGGGAGAAGTGTGTAAACAGCCGTCCTTAGGGCCGTCAGTGTTACATGAACCGTGCGGACAAGGAGCTTGAGAAACTCGGCTGGACAGGAGGACTTTGCACCATGACGTCCCATCCCTTCACGGCCTACCTCTGCCCTCTGATACAGAAAGATAAACGATAGATAGATCTGATAGCTCTCCATCTATTGGTCTGTCTGTGGGATCCCACGTTAAGGGGATAACTAATTGTGGAGAAAAGGTTCTCTCTTTAACCCGATGCCTTCAACAAGGCAAAAGTTTTCATTTATTTCCTCTACTACAACACACACACTGAAACTTTGTCTTTATCATATCCATCTCTGTATTCATACCAGCACCTAGCAAAATAATTTGAGTATGGTAGGGGCTCCATAGATGTTTGCTAAAGTAAAGTGACCGTCTCCAGGTGAGTTATGAAGAGACAGATAATGACAATTTCAGGTAGAGTAAAGACATGGTTTTGGCCAGGTGACTCTCCAGTGAACTGCAGATGACAGTGCAGACAGAAGCCTTCCCCGCATAAATGGAAGGTAGAGTACCAGGTGCCAAGAGAAACTATGTGAAGAACTAGATTTTTGTTTTAAATGAAACCCTTCAACTAGGAATCTAGACAAACAACGTAAACCCCTCTGGTTAGTAACGAGAAACACAAAAAGATATTTATAGCTATCAGTGAATACCAGGGGGGATGAGGAAATGAAAATGAATGGAATTTCCACAGCCAAGGCAGGAAGCAGGTCAGTTGTGACATAGAGGACAATATTAAAGTAGGAAGTTGGACTCAGGAAGGCAGGATCATGGACACTTCAGGATAATTAACAGACCTATTTCATTATACCATAGAAAATGGAAGATAGTTATATACAGTGGAGAATAGTGCATTGGTCAGAAGTCAGTGTTTTCCAAGCTATGTTGGTATATAATTTCTCCCTCTTCTTCCCTCAGGCTTATTCCCTCTTACCACAAAGGGGCTTTGTCTCAAGAGCCATGGGAAGCCAC
>RJWJ010049196.1:0-10330 GCA_004363605.1 Indri indri | reverse complement strand
ATTCCATGCAAATGGAAACAAAAATAAAGTTGGTGTAGCAGCTCTGATTTTATATAACTTAGTCTTCAAATCAACAAAAGTAGTGAAAGACAAAGATGGTCATTATATAATGGTGAGGGGTGCAATTCAATAAGAAGACAAAACAATTCTAAATATTTATGCACTTACCTCAGGTAGACCCAGATTCACAAAGCAAATCATACTTGAGCTAAAGAAAATGATAAACAGCAGCACCATAATAGCCAGGGACTTCAACACCTCTCTGACAGAACACCTCTCTGTTTGGAGAACCAATCCTCCAAACAGAAAATAAACAAAGAAACAATGTACTTAAACATAACACTAGAACAAATTGGCCTGACACACATTTACATAACTTTCCACCCCAAAATCACTAAATATATCTTTTTCTCATCAGCTCATGGGACATTCTCTAAGATTAACCACATCCTAGGCCACAAAACATGTCTCAGTAAAGTTAAAAAACAGAAATTATACCATGCATCTTCTGAGACAGCAGTGAAATAAAATTAGAAATCACCTCCAACAGAAACACTCATCTCTACACAAAGTCATGGAGACTAAACAAGCTTCTGCTGAATGATTATTGGGGCAAGGAGGAAATTAAAATGGAAATCAAAAGCTTCTTTGAACTAAATGGTAAAGGGGACACAAGTTATCAAAATTTGTGGGACACAGATAAAAGCATTCCTGAGAGGAAAATTTATAACCATAAATGCCTACATTTGAAAGACAGAAAGATCACAAATCAGAAATCTAATGAATTATCTCAAAGAACTGAAAAAGGGTAAGCAAACCAATTCCAAACCCAGCAGAAGAAAAGAAATAACCAAGATCAGGGCAAAATTAAATGAAATCAAAAACAACAACAAAACTATATAGAAGATTAATAAAACAAAAAGTTAGTTCTTTGAAAAAATAAACAAAATTGACAGGCCTCTCACTAGATTAACTAGAAGCAGAAAAGAAAGGACTCTGATAAGCTCAATCCGAGATGAAAAAGGAGAAATTACAACTGATACCATGGAAAGACAAAATATATCCTATGAATACTATAAAAATCTATATGCCTAAAAACTACAAAACATGGAGAAAATGGACAAATTCTTAGAAACACACAGCTCAATCATGAAGAAACAGAATTCCTGAACAGACCAACATCATGGACCAAAATTGAAGCAGCAATGAAAAGTCTTCCTAAAAAAAAAGTCCAAGACCAGTTGGTTTCACAGATGAATTTTACCAGACCTATGAGGAAGAACTGGTGCCTATCCTGCAGAAATTATTCCACAACATTGAGAAGGAAGGAATCCTCCCCAATATGTTCTATGAAGCAAACATCACACTGATACCAAAACCAGAAAAGGACCCAACAAAAAAAAAAAAAGAGAGAAAAGAAAACTACAGGCCAATATCCCTTATGAATATAGATGCAAAAACTCCCAGTAAAATCCTAGCAAACCAAATTCCGTTTCTTATCAAAAAAAATATCCATCATGACCAAGTGGTGTTTATCCCAGATATGCAGGGATGGTTCAACATACACAAATCTATAAATGTAATTCACCCCATAAATAAAAGTAAAAACAAAGACCATATGATTATCTCAATAGATGCAGGAAAGCATTCGACAAAATTAAGCACCTTTTATGATAAGAACGCTTAACAGAATAGGCATAGATGGGACTTACCTAAAAATGATAAAAGCCTTATATGACAAAGCCACAGCCAACATCATACTGAACAGGGAAAAATTGAAACCATTCCCACTTAGAACTGGAACCAGACAAGGTTGCCCTCTATCACCACTTGTATTCAACATAGTACTGGAAGTCCTAGCCAGAGCAATCAGACAAGAGAAGGAAATCAAGGGTATCCAAATGGGGGCAGAAGAGGTCAAACTGTCATTCTTTGCTGATGATATGATCTCATATCTAGAAAACCCCAAAAATTCTGTCAAGAGACTACTGGAATTGATAAACAAATTCAGCAACGTCTCAGGCTACAAAATCAATGTACACAAATCAGTAGCATTCCTATATGCCAAGAATAGTCAAACTGAGAACCACATCAGACTCAATACCCTTCACAATAGCAACAAAGAAAATAAAATACCTAGGAATATATTTAACTAAGGATGTGAAACCCCTCTACAGGGAGAACTATGAAACTGAGGAAGGAAATAACAGAGGATCTAAACAGGTGGAAAACCATCCCATGCTCATGGATCGGCAGAATCAATATTGTTAAAGTGATCAGTTGTAATTTCTCCTTTTTCATTCCTGATTGAGCTTACTAGAGTCCTTTCTACCTAAAGTGATCTATAGAATTAATGCAATCCCTACTAAAATACCAACATCATTTTTCATAGATCTTGGAAAAATAATTCTACACCTTGTGTGGACAGAGAAGACCCCATATAGCAAAAGTAACCTTAAGCAAAAAGAACAAATTGGAAGGCGCCAATTTACCAGACTTCAAGCTATACTACAAGGCTATAGTAACCAAAACAGCATGGTACTGGCACGAGAACAGAGACATAGACCAATGGAACAGAACTGAGAACTCAGATATAAAACCATCCTCATATAGTCATCTGATCTTTGAGAAAGCAGACAAAAACATACACGGGGGAAAAAAATCCTTATTCAATACATAGTGCTGTGAAAATTGGATAGCCACATGTAGAAGACTGAAACAGGATCCGCACCTCTCACCTCTCACAAAAATCAACTCACAATGGATAACAGACTTAAACCTAAGGCATGAAAGTATAAGAACTCTAGAAGAAAATGTTGGAAAAACTCTGATAGACATCAGCCTAGGGAAAGAATTTATGAAGAAGACCCTAAAGGCAATCACAACAACAAAAATAAATAAATGGGACCTAATCAAATTAAAAAGCTTCTGCACAGCCAAGGAAACTATCATGAGACCAAATAGATAACCTAAAGAATGGGAGAAAATATTCACATACTACTCATCCAATGAAGGACTGTTAACTAGAAGCTATATAGAACTCAGGAAATTCAACAAGACAAAATCAAAAAACTCCATTAAAAAGTGGGCAAAAGACATGAACAGAAACTTTTCAAAAGAAGACAGAGTAATGGCCAAGAAACATATGAAAAAATGTTCAACATCTCTAATCATCAGGGAAATGCAAATCAAAACCACAATGAGATATCACTTAACTCCAGTGAGAATGGCTTTTACCAAAAAGTCCCAAAACCACAAATGTTGGTGTGGATGCAGAGAGATAGGAACACTCATACACTGCTATTGGATCTGCAAACCATTACAATCTCTATGGAAAGTAATATGGAGATATTAATACCTCAAAGAGCTAAAAATAGAACTACTGTTTGATCCAGCAATCCCATTACTGGGCATCTACCCAAAGGAATAAAAGACATTATATAAAAAAGACATCTGCACTCAAATGTTTATAGAGGCACATTTCATAATTGCAAAGATGTGGAAACAACCCAAGTGTCCACCAATACACGAGTGGATTAATAAAATGTGGTATATCTATACCATGGAGTACTACTCATTCACAAAAACAATGGTGAACTAGCAGCTCTTGTATTATCCTGGATGGAGCTGGAGCCCATTCTACTAAGTGAAGTACCACAAGAATGGAAAAATAAGCACCACATGTACTCACCATCAAATGGGTACTAATTGATCAACACTGTGTGCATATATGGTAGTAACATTCATAGGTTGTTGGGCAGGTTGGGGGGAAGGGATGAGTATATTTACACCTGATGGGTGTGATGTGCACTGTCTGAGGGCTGGGCACACTTGTAGCTTTGACTTGCATGGAGCAAAGGCAATATATGTAACCTAAACATTTGTACCCTCATAGCATTGTAGGAAAAAACTCTGAATTTTTAGAATGTATACATCTAGCCTACTGTAAATACAGAGATGCAGATCTAGAAGCCCCTGAAAATATTAGAATGGTTAACATGACCTTTATTTAACAAAGCACTCCAGATATTAGGAGAAAATTACAAACATGAGATGGTGCATTTGGGATGAACACCTCCCTGTTGGTAGATGTAGCCTTTAAAGTATACAATGCCAGAGAAGGCAGAAAATTAAAACAGCCCACCATATACATTGAAACTGTGGGAAAGGGACATTGACTAAACAGAAAATAACTCTCACTCCAGGTGGAGGCCACAGGCACCTCTCAGTAAAAATAAGTATGCTTATTGTGGAGAGGAGGATCACTGGAAGGCAGATTGCCCCAAACTGAAAAAAAAGCAAGGAACCCCAGGTGGAGATGGAGAAAAACCCTCATGTCAGTTGTTAGAATAGGGATGTGACTCCACAATGAATTCAAAGGCCTAGGAGCTGCTCTTGATCCTTCCAACCCACAGGAGGGATATTATGGTACAACTGACAATGAGGAATCAACTAATTGACTTTCTAGTGGATACAGGAGCTAGATATTCTGTGTTGAATACAAAACTTGCTGAGAACACTAGGCAAACAGTGACCTAGGAAAGACTCAAGAGGGGATGATTCCTTTTTAGAGACAGCTGCATTCAGTGACTAAATCAACTTACAAAAGTGTGGGAGCCAGGAGCAGGTGAAGGAAGTAAAGACAGAAATCTTTTTGAGTCAATTTTTGGAGAGGCCACTTCAACACCAAACAATACTAGATGTCTGTGGATGGTAGAATGTGGAAGCTTTGTTGAATACCTTGACCATCAGACCACTGTTGAATGGCTTTAGTGATAAAATGTGCACCGTTGTCAGGTGGCAAATGATCCAAAAAGCTGAATATATGACACGGATCAGTTTCAAAGGCCACAACTATGTGGCTGAGGTCAGCTGGTCAGACTGGAATAGCAATACTATAAACTCCAAAACCGGTAAGGCACCACTGATAGCCCCAAGAAGGGATCAAACTACTGATGTAGTCAATCTGTCAGGAGCAGGCTCAGGAAGCATCTATGCAACGTGGGCTCCATTACTGTGAAAAAAACAGGCCAACTTTTAGCAGGAATCACAGCTCTGGCAGGCAGTGGTAGCCTCTGAACCAGAAACATACATTCCTTTACTTTCTGCCTAGTATAGTAGGAATTGATGTGTTATATGCTTATAATTCCTGAACTAGAAGTTTGTGCCCAGTATATGACCATGGATATTTTGCCCTGTGTGGTATAATGATGGATCCAGGCAGCAATGGTAGCAATCTAGGTAGCGTAGGTTTGATCAACAGTTTGATTATTGTTGGTCTGATCAGAGAAGAGGTCTTTACCAGGGACACCTACATGAGTGACTCAGATGGTTCAATCTGCAGCCATAATTTGTTACAGAGTTCACAGCCCCAAAGAGGTTTCATTAATCTGTCAGTCTGTAGTATCATAAAGTGGCAGACCAAACAGCTAAGCCATTGATAACAAGCAAGAGCCAGTAAAAGTACAAGATTCATCAAGGGGAGTGTTGGCCAAAGTTATGAGAATAGTCTTCAGTTCTGCAAACCGAGTGACCATGTCTACTTTTGGTTCTGCACAGCTGGCACTGAGGTTGAATAGTCGCAGCAGTCCTGTTGACATTAGTTTAGATGAACCATCAGTGAACCAGACCCTGGAATTTAGAGAAACCTCTGTGAAGCAGGGGCACCAATGAGGCACTGGCTTTGATGCAGACATGTGATAGGGGGATAAAATTTTACCCAAAGTGAGATCTGTCAATTTTTCATGTAACACTGAGATGCTGCCGGGGTTAGGCTGGGTGTATTCTTGAACGTATTTCTTATGTTTGACAAATAAGGGTGAGGTTTATTGAGCCATTCTCTTATTAGTCACTGAGTCTGAATTTTCCTACCTCAAAATGAAAATATTAGAATAAAGAGTCACAATATCTTCACAAGTTAGCTGTTCAGCTTAGCCAAGAGACAGCAGCAAACTGATAGCTGTTTTTCAAAAGGGGTGTACCTATTAACCATGACAGGAAGATGATGTGTCCAAAAATCTCACAGGGGGAAGGCCTCTGAGAGGAGGCTGCCTCCCTCTGCCAGAGTCTCCGATTGCAGTATCCTCAGTCACAGAGACTGGTAACTCAAAGGGTTTATAGCTGTGGGGTCCCACAGGTAGAGAATATTCAACAGCTTCCTGGACAGCTTCCAACACAGCCTGCTGGTTTGGGTCGCACTCAAAGGACGCTGATTTTGGATTAGCCAATATAAAGAACTAAGTAGAATGCCCAAATAAGACACACATTCTCTCCAATATTTAGAGTTCAATTAGGTGCTGAGCCTCCATTTTTGAAGTTGTGGGGTCGAAGAGGCAGCAGTTTTTTTTCTTATTTGCCAGAAGGGTTGAGTTTTGTGAACCCTTTCTCATAGTCATAAATAATTATCCTTGGTGAGAAAACCTCTGGACTTTGTCTGAGTTTATCAGCCAGCCCCACTGGTGGAGGTATGATAACAACATAATCAGCCATCAATATTGTGGCTCCTGATGTGCTAACTAACAAGCCATCATTTAGATAGCAGAATCTTTAGACATCAGAGGATGGAGCCATTTGCACTAAATGCTGATGCACTCTGCTCATGCTCACCAAAATTAACTTTTAATGTTTTTGGCCCACCTGATCTCTAAATCCTCATTGCTAACATCATTTATTTCTACTTTGAAGATGCCTTGACCCAGCAGGTACAGTCACATTGCATTTGGGCTGGGGCTGCAGCGATTACTGTCCCATTGTTATAATAACATCTCTTCCCCATCCAACTTGGAGGAGAATGACCAAGAATCACAGAGACATTTGACTTGTTTTAATCCTAACTCTCCTGTTCAGCCTCTATACATTTATTGAAGGTAGAGCAGAGTGGAACCTTTACTCCTTTCTTGTCTACCACTTGGGCACAAGCATTCACTAATGGATCCTTGGAAGTTCTCTTATATCCTCTCATCAAGGGTTTATGGGAGCCCTTGTTCTATTCTAGACAGCCGTGTCTCTGTCAGCGTCACATCCTTGTCACCAAAAAACATCAAGAAGTGTGATAGGTCTGAAATTTTACCCTACTTGCAAGCTAATAAATTAGCTTGATACAGTTTCATGGATGCTGGCAGAACATAATGAGATTCCTGGTTCAGAGAAAAAGGATTCATGGCACAGCAAGGACTATGAGTTTGATGTTCTTGTCAGTTCAACTTGCTCCAAAATCCCTTTAGAGTGATGCTGAGAAGCCATGGGGCATATTGCACACATAGTGATTTATTTTTTATTTTTAAAATTTTTTTAATTTCAGCATATTACAGTGGTACAAATGTTTAGGTTACATACATTGCCTTTGCCCTACCTGAGTCAGAGCTTCAAGTGTGTCCATCCCCTAGACGGTGAGCATCACACTCATTAAGTGTGTATATACCCATCCTCTCCTCCCCCCTCCCATCTGCCTGACACCTGATAAATGTTATTACTATATGTGCACTTAAGTGTTGATCAGTTAACACATAGTGATTTGACATCATAATTGAGGAACTCTCAGCTTTGGAAAACAAAATCTTTTACAGTAGGCTGCTAGCAAACCTGCTCAATTTTTGTCCTGGATGGAGACATTATCTTTAAACCAGGCACAGTAAATAAAACTGCCCTCTGCTCTGAAGAGAGACATTATTATCTTCTTGGGCAACACGGTAAGAGGTATGCATAGTATGAGTTTGGTCCCCAATCATTTATAATGTGACACATTTTATTAAAGTTTGTGTGTTTTGCTAGTGATTCACCTGCAGGCCCGCCCTTCTCTACTACTCTTTAATAATGGGGCTGGGACTCTGCAAATTACATTTCCGAGATTCCCTTGACAGCTACCTTTTGGCTAGGTTCTGCCAACTGAAGACAATAGTGGGAGTTTGGAAGTTGGGAAGAGGGAAAAAGGCATTTTCTTCCTGTTTTTAGTTTCTGCCAGCATTTCTCCAGCAGCAAAAAGATATTTATATGTACTGAGAATTCCTAGACATTTACATAAAAATATTTAACAATGATTACCCTTGAGGAGTGGGACTCACGATGCTGGGGAGAAAAGGGAATTTTTAGTTTTCATTTTATTCCTTCTGAATTCTGTCTTATATCTACTATAAACTGTTTCACTTCTGCTATAAACTTTGTTATGCTCCCTGTAATTTATTTTACAGTAGTTCATCTTATACAATTAGGTATAGATTAAATCTATATTTAGAGGTACTTAGTGGGTTTAATCAGAAGTACCAACTCCAGGGATAATTAGCTAGGACTGAATGCAAAGGCTGTACTCCAGAAATGACTACTACCAGTCTTTTAGCTGTCTTCAATCTGATCAATCCCAGAAGTTTATTAATTAGTTTAGTGGATTTTAAAAATAGGTTTTCATTGTTCTACTAAGGAATAATTAGAATAAGCTTTGAACTTTTGCCAAATTCATAGCAAAAAATTGGTATTTCATAATTATTTTAATGGGTGAGTCTGAGTATCTATTCATATGATATTTGTCTATTTATTTAAATTTTTAACTGTTTTAGAAAAATATTTTTATGACCTGGATAAAAGTCCTTGTGTTGGATTATTCCCAGACCAAAACCAATGACTATGTTTAATAGAATTCCTTTTTTGTTCAAAAGAAATATAGAGAGATATACATAGAGATACAGATATAGATACATAGACTTATTTATATTTGTACCAGGATCTTGAGTGAAACATTTAAAATTCTGATCTCATCATTTTCTTTCTCCAAGGTCTCTACTGCACATAGAAGCAAGCAACCAACCCCACGTTCCTTAAATGCTTTATTTTGACTAAAATATTCTATGGCAGCAGATAGTTGACTCCAAGTAACAACCTGTAATGATTTAAGTAACTGTTTTGCCACTACATTTTATACAAAACCAATTCCACATTTCCATCCTCAGCTTCTGTTCCTCAGGAACCACTTTTAGTACCAATAACTATATTATTCAGGACTCAAGGTTTTAAAATGTATGAGTGTTTAAGGATAAGGAACTTGCATGAAAGAAATGGACCTTACACAACTGTGGGATGAGTGGGGAAGGGAAGGTCCAGAAGGGAATGCTGGTAAATCAGAGAAGGGATCATTTACCAACCAATTTGAGAAGCTACACACATCCAGCTTCTGAAGTAGGAAGTCTGAAAGAGAAGTTGCCTTTGTGCTCCTACCTCCTCTGTGTGTCCACAGTCAAGTTTCTGGTAGTAGGCCTGGGGCTTCTCTTCATCATCTGAGCCAGGAATCAGGAAAAAGGTTGTACATGGAACACAGAAAAATAAGGACAACCTAGAACCCACCAGAAACCTCTGCATCTGTCCATTATAACATGTCCATTTGAAGGTAAAAAACCCTCAAAAACTACTACTTCACTCCTACCTTTCAAACCAAGCACATGTTTTTCTTTTGGTCAAGTCTAAATTAGAACCACACAGTGAAGAGGATTGTGGGAAATTGAATTTCTAGCTTAATCAAGTTGACACAGCACAATGCATCACATTATGACCACCATTACTATAACTATCACTACTATTTTGCTAATTTCACCTCCCTATGAGAAATCAATTTCAAATCCAGAAAATGGTTTTAAATGTAGTTGGTCAAGCAGGGACCTAATCTACATACTTACCTTGTGAAATTCCAATTATTATAAGAAGCTATCATGAATCCTAATTGCATTAGGGTCTCTAAGTTCTCTGGAGGAGGGAGATGTACTAGAAAAAACATGGACATTTAACCCCTAAATTCCGATCCTGATAATGCTTCTTTCTACTCATGCACCCTTAGGTAAGTTAAAATCTTCCCCATCCTTAGTTTCCTCTTCTATAAAGTAGACTTAATAGTACTTACTCTGAAGGTCTTTGTGAAGATTAAATCACACATACATTTAAACAAAGCCGCCTTCCCCCTACCTTTAGTTAAGTTATAAAGCAGGCTTTAACTTCGAAGGTTATACCCAGAACTGGGAGTAAGCCTCACAAACTAAGAGATGATAAAGGCTGCACTATTATGGGGGAGTGGGCACGGAGGAAGAACTGGTTTAGAAAGACTAAGGTATTCTGAGAAGACATCCTACAGTCTACTCAGAAATAATAGTTAATAGTTGGCAAGGAAATTTTGAGAAGTTGATCCTGTCACACAAATATCCTCTGGTTCAATTCTAGGACAATTAATTTATTTATTAATTCAATAAATATTTAGTGAATAATCACTATGTAGGCATCATTACACAGGGGATATAAATAGGAAAGACACAATTCCTACATCTAAAATCTAATGTAAGTAGAAAGGTAAATAAAA
>RJWJ010049195.1:0-10360 GCA_004363605.1 Indri indri | reverse complement strand
GTGTATGTAGTGTGTGGGTGGGTGGAAATGTGGACTGTGGTCAGATTCCGGAAGGCCTTACACTCTATGCCTAGTGAATTTTGTCTTAATTCTGTGGATGTGGATCTAGATCTAGAGAAGAGAATTGGAGAAACAACATGAAAGTTTAAGAGGAAAGGTTTTGAAAGCAAGTGCCCCATTAGTAGACCATTTAAACTCTGACTCTCAGACTTCCCCCTTCCACATACTACGGTTTGGGTGTGTGTCCCCCAAACCTCATGCTGAAATTTGATCCCCAGTGTTGGAAGTGGGGCCTAATAGGAGGTGTTTGGGTCATGGGGGTGGATCCCTCATGAATGACTTGGTGCCTGAGGCCTTCAAAAGAAGCAGATGCTGGTGCCATGCTTCTCGTCCAGCCTACAGAACTGTGAGCCAAATAAGCCTCTCTTCTTTATAAATTACCCAGCCTCAGGTATTCCTTTATGGCAACACTGAACAGATTAAGTCAACACCTCAAGGATGACCTACTCCCGTTGCCGAGATTGGAGCCATGGTTTAAGTGGTATGGGTGAGAAGTGAAGAGAGTGTGAATACAAGAAGTGGTGGTGGAACTAGAAAGAAGGGTAGTAGGAATCATTTGAAGGTAGAATTGATAGGAGGTAAAATTGACAAATGATTGATTACTGATCCTGGGAGTTGTTGGTTTCTAGTCTAGTTGACTCAAAGGATACTGCTGAGGTCCCTACCACAAGAGGAGTAGCAGGTGTGCGGGTGCGTGTATGTGTTTGGGGGAGAGTGTGGTGGAGATGATGAGTTTGGTTTTGGATGTGTTGAGTTGAAGGTGCTAGTGGGACATTTACATGGAGACGTTCAGCAGCCAGTTGGGAAGTGGGCCTGGGGCTGCACGCTCAGCTCATTCTGAAACAACCTATCCGTGTGGCATAAATGCCAGCAAGGCTCAAAGGTAGAGCGAGTAGATTCCAGGTGGTTCTGCTCTGCTGGCAGTCCCGAGCCTTACTCAGGAAGTAATATGTGGAAACATCTGGCCTCCCCTCGCTTTGTCCCTGCCCTTGGGGATGTGCAACAAATACTTGTGTGAGTGAGAGCAATAGCCTCGGCTCGGCAGTGCTGCAAGGAATAGGAGAAGAGTTCATACACTTCTTGCGAAGTATGGCATGAGAATACCTAATTTACTTATATTTACTTATATTCGACCATGTACATGTGATGTAGCAAATACTTTCCTAGGCAAAAAAATATAACTTTACAAAGGAAGTCTAAAAAAATGCCTAGGGAAAAGGGGCGGGGCCATACCGCTCAGTCTTAATCCTTGCTGCCTTGTTTCCTTTCTTCCCTCTTCGTTTTTACCTGTTAGAGTAATAGTTTATACGACCTTCTGTTTGCCATTTGTTTTAGATATCACTTGTTTATTGTAAGTTTATTATAGATAATGGCCTCCTAAAGAGCGGCAACCCCAGGCTGTCATTGTAGAGAACTTTAGACCAGAATGTTGTACTTCATAGATCAAGAAAGTCAGACAAATGCAGGTTGAATTCCCAGCGTGCAAGGTCACTGGGCTTATGGGGTGAAAGAGGAAGGAACTGGCATTTACACCTTGGTTACTGCGAGACTAGCATATCATAATGTATATGGAAGGACTTGTAAGCTGTGACTGTTGCAATTAGCGGACTGTGCTGTTATTGTTGTAGTTGTTATTTGGGAAAAATCAGGTAGGTGAGAGAAAGATTCACTAGAGTTTTCAGAAAGTACTTCATGGAGAAGGTATATTTGAGCCATTGTGTGTTCTTAACCAGAGGAAGGACTGATGGCATTTGGGGAAGGTTTATCTGGAAGTGTTTTGCAGTAATTCAGCCATGAAGTTGTGGGAAGGGCCTGGTGTGGCTGCTGAAATGGGACAGGGAGGTCATTCTGGCACTCCACGGTGTCCATGGGTTCCCTGGGGTATAATTCAAGGTGGTTTATTCCTCCTCCAACTTATTCATCTAGCTTCTGTGCCAGCAGTACCCCCTGGTCCCCTAACCATGCTCCCTGACGGCCTCAAACACATGCAAACTGGACTGTTAGACAACTAAACTTGTGTTCGAGAGGTGGCTGAGGAAATATCCCTCCTTTTTCTTAGGGCAAATGTCAGACACGATTGTGTCCAGATGTTTAAACTTTCTCGTATTGTACAAAATACTCTAGGGCAGTGGTCTCCGACCTTTTTGACACCAGGAACCAGTTTCATGGAAGACAATTTTTCCGGGGAGTGCAGGGGGAGCAGCAGAGCTCTGCAGCCCAGTGTCTAACACCTGTCTGTGGCCCAGGGGTTGGGGACCGTAGCTCTACAAGTCTGGTCACCTGGGCTGGGAAAGGCCTGGTCATTTGTTGGCCTAAGGATGCATTCTTATCTCTGTTCTGCAAATGAATGGAGTGGCCCAGTGGGCATATCAAATTTATACGTGTCCATGGTTGAAAAATGAACTAGCACAGAAAGCCGGTAGTGAAACAGGAACAACATCGTATCTGTGGGTGTAGTTTGCATATGTTAATGGTGTTTGCTCTTTTAGCAGGGGAGTGGGAGAGATGATAAGTTTGTTGGCATGTGTGACGTTTGAGTTGCAATCTCTAAATAATATGACAAAACTGTTACTTCTTTATTTATGACATTCAGACATCATCTATCGATTTACCACTATGAGAGATGAGGATTCAGCTCCCTTGTATCACCCCTCACTTCTTCCCTCCCACCTTCCTCCTTAGTTTTGATCCTTGTGGCACTATTTTGACTACCTTTTGTGGTTACATTTGTAACTTTAAATAATACATTCAAATCTCTGTTATTTTTGGTCAGTGTTTGCCAGTATGCTTTGACCCTTTATTTTGTGAAATGAAGTCAATGGTGTCCCTACCCTTTGCTCCATCTCGTTTCTGTGGAGGGAAACAGCTCCATGAATTGCAATCCATGCGTAGATTCGTGTACCCACCACCACCATCAGGGTACAGTACGGTTCCATCGCCCCTAAACACTCCATCACGCTACCCCTTAGTAGTCACACTCTCCCTCCATCCCTAATCCACCCAGTGGCGGCCACTGATCTTCCTTTTTATTTTAGTGCTGGGTGGTAGTCTTCAGTTTATTAATCCATTCACTTGCTAAAGGACATTTGGGTTGTTTTCAGTTTGGAGTGCTTATGAATAAAGCATATGATATAAACATTTATGTATAGGTTTTCATATGAACATAAATCTTTATTTCTCTAGGGTAAATATCTAGGAGTGAGATCACTGGATCGTATGTTAAGTGTATGGCTAACTTTAAAAGAAACTGTGAAACCATTTGCCAGAGTGGCTGTTCTGTTTCACAATCCCAGGAACAATGTGTGAAAGTTCCAGTTGCTCTACAATCTTGCCAGCAGTAGCTATTCGAATAGGTGTGTAGTAGTATCCCATCGTGGTTTTATTAATAATTTGTATTTCCCTAATGGATAAAGATACTGAACATCTTTTCATGTTCGTATTTCCCTTCTATATATCCTTTTGGTGAAGCATGTGTATAAGTCTTTCGCTCTTTCTTTAAACTGGGGTTTTTGGTTTTTTACTATTTGAGTTTTGAGAGTTTTTTATATATTCTAGATACAAGTCCTTTGTTGCATCTGCAATTTGAAAATATTTTCTCCTAGTCGGTAGCTTGTCATTTCATCCTAACAGTGTCCTTCCCAAAACAAGAGTTTTAAATTTTTTATGAAGTCCAGTTTAGTAATTTTTTCTTTTATGGGTTATGCTTTTGGTGTCTTATCTAAGAACTCTTTGCCTAGCCGCAGGTCACAGATTTCTTCTGTTTTCTTTTTCAAAATACTGTAGTTTTACATTTAGGCCTATGAGCCATTTTGAGCTAATTTATGTATAAGGTATGAGGCTTAGGTCGAGTTTCATTTTTTGCATGTGGATGTCTAATTGTTCCAACACCATTGGATGAAAAGACTGTCCTTTCTCTGTTAAATTGCCTTTGCACCCCTGTCAGAGATCAATTGGCATATATGTGTGAATCTATTTCTTTTTTTTTTTTTTTTGAGACAGAGTCTCACTCTGTTGCCCGGGCTAAAGTGCCGTGGCGTCATCCTAGCTCACAACAACCTCAAACTCCTGGGATCAAGCGATCCTACTGCCTCAGCCTCCCGAGTAGCTGGGACTACAGGCATGCGCCACCATGCCCAGCTGATTGTTTCTATATATATATTTTTAGTTGTCCAGATCATTTCTTTCATATTTTTTAGTAGAGACGGGGGTCTCACTCTTGCTCAGGCTGGTCTCGAACTCCTGACCTTGAGCGATCCACCTGCCTCGGCCTCCCAGAGTGAATCTATTTCTGAACTCCCTATTCTGTGTCTGTCACTTTGCCAGTACCACACAATCCTGATTACTATAGTTTGTAGGAAGTCTTAAGATCAGGTGGAGTGAATCCTACAACTTTATTCTTCTTTTACTAAATTGTTTTGGCTATTCTAGTTCTTTGCCTTTCCATATAAATTTTAGAATCAGCATGTCTATATCTGTTGGAAAATCTTACTGGAATTTTGATTGGAATTGCATAGAATTTGTAGATCAACTGGGGGAGAAGTGACATTTTTTCTACGTTGAGTCCTCCAGTTCATAAAGACAGCCTGTCTCTTCATTTATTTAGATCTTCTTTCTTTCATCAGCATTTTGTGGTTTTCTGAATCCATATGCTGTACATGTTTTAATAGATTTACGTGTATTTCTTTTGTACTTGGAGCTATTTTAAGGTATTTTTAAATTTCAATTTCCAGTTGTTTATTGCTAGTATATAACCTTGCTAAACTCACTTATTAGTTTAGGAGTTTTATACATAGAAAATCATGTCTGCAAATATTTACTTTTTTTTTTTGTTTTTGAGACGGAATCTTCCCTGTTGCCTGGGCTAGAGTGCCGTGGCATCAGTCTAGCTCACAGCAACCTCAAACTCCTGGGCTCAAGCTATCCTCCTGCCTCAGCCTCCCGAGTAGCTGGGACTACAGGTATGCACCACCATGCCCAGCTAATTTTTCTATTTTTAGCAGAGACAGGGTCTTGCTCTTACTCAGGCTGGTCTCGAACTCCTGACCTCAAGCAATCCTCCCACGTTGGCCTCCCAGAGTGTTAGGATTACAGGCGTGAGCCACCACGCCTGCCCTACAGTTTTTATTTCTTCCTTTCCAATCTGTGTGCCATTTATTTCTTTGTCTTACCTTACTGTTCTTGCTAGCATTCCATTAAGATGTTCAGAAAGAGTGGTGAGAGGCAACACCCTTGCTTTGTTTCTGATCTTAGGGAGAAAGTTTTCACCATTAGGTATGATGTTAGCCATAGTGGTAGGTATAGTTTTTTGTTGCTGCCCTTTATCAGGTTGCTAAAGTTCCCTCCATTCCTAGTTTGCTCACAGTTTTTATCATGAATTGGGTGTTGAATTTTATCAGATGCTTTTTCTGCATCAATTGATATGATCATGTGACTTTTCTTCCTTAAACTATTAATATGGTGGATTTTATTGATTGATTTTCCTATATTAAGCCAGAATTTCTTATACTGAATAAACCCCACCTACTTGTAGTTAATTATTCTTTTTATATTTTGCTGGAGGCTGTCAACTTCTTCATAGTCAAGGATGATAACATTTGCCTTCTGTTGTGTAACCATAGTTAAATGTTTCCTGCTTTGTCTCTACAAATGTCTCTAAAAGTTGAAAATCTCTGAAAAACAGTATTTTTAAGATTACGACATATAAATACTGTTCATATGGAACCAAATAGGAATGTATGATTGCATTTCTCTCTCTTTGTGACCAGCATACTCTTAACATTGTAATATGTTAAGATATGCAAATTCCATTCTTAATCTATTAAGTTGTCCAAAATTAATGTCTTTCTTGGAAGATTTTCTCTTTTTCCTGAAGTTTCTCTTTGTTTTTATTAGGGGTAGAAGGCAGAGGAATCTTTCTTCCCTCGATGCCTAGTATCATTCAGCTTCTTAAAAGTTCCCTTGCTCGGAATTTATTCCATTCTTTTCTAATTTGAACTGGCTGTTTGCTAGGCCTGCTGCACAGCTGTCATCCGGGGATTTCTTTTTATTGGATCTCTGGCTTTATTCCAGGGAACGCAAGCTTTAAAACAGGAAAAGGTGAGAGTCTGTTGGAAACTATTGGAGCTGATATTAATAGCTAACATTTATTGAGTAATTACCAGGTGCCAAGCCCTGTATTAAGCTCATTATATGGATTACTTCATTTAATCCTCATCACAACTCATGTGGCAGTTATGATTATTTTCTTCCCAGTTTTACAGATGAGGAAATTGAGGCCTGAAGAAGTCAGGTAACTTGCCCAAGTTATCCACTAATGAATGGTGGATGCAGGATCCCAGCCAAGACAGCGGGACTCTGGAGCTCTCATTTTAACTACAAAGAAAGGCTGTCTCCCGTGGACAGAAGGCTGATGGGCCCCTCCAGGGGCGACTTACTCCACCAAGAACACTTGGCCACTGGCAGTCTAGAACCAGATGCTTCCTTACTATTCTGAAAACTCAGCCAGAATAGAATAGTAAATTGAAGAGCTAACCCCTAAACTCATCTCTTTCCACTGTACCCTACTGCCTTCTCAACAACTGGCCAGTGAATATACTCTTGGTAGCCCGACTAACACGAAAAGAATTGGCTCAGGGAGGAGCAAAAGGTGTCAAGAGCGTGGATTGTGGAGACACCAGGGGGAAGGAGGCTCACTGCAAACCAAAGAAGGGCTCTTTGCATGTGGATAGGGAAGAAAAGGCCTCCACTCTTCGACATTTCCTGGAACTGGAGTGCGACCCAGGGTGATGACAGAGTTCTAGAACACCTATGCTGGGCCTCCCTGGTCTGGTGACCCAGGGGCCCCACCTAGAGAGTTGTGGACGCAGGTTCTGCAGTGGATGAGAATACCAGATCCGGCAGTGAGATCCTTTCAGTGCCGTTCTTGGGCTCAGCTGTGAGTCGTTGTTTCTCTAGGGTCCAGTCCAAGCCCAGACTCAGAGGCTTCTGTTGGACTCTCCATACAAAGGACCTAGAAAAGTGACTGTGAGAAAAGTCTAGATCTATGTACATTATCATCTGTAACAAACACAATACTGTGGAAACATCTGGACCTTTCTAGAAATTTTGAGATTTCTTCCCTCTTGCTTATTTTTGTTACCTTTCTCTTCTTTCATGTGTGAGCGATGTTCATAATCCTTGTTATCTTAGAGTCAACAAAGGGAAGCCGTATGCTGGGAGCCCTGCATGGTGCCGGTAGCCAGCAGGGAGGCATCAGAGGAGAATGAGGACCACACGAGGCTCTGTGTTATCTGACAAGGGAGTTTCAGGTGCAGGTTATTTACAGTTGAGGGTATCGGCCACACAGCGTAGGGTTACTCTGCGCAGTTTCCATTTTAAGCGCCCTCAGCCCTCCCCCCGCCAAGGCAGCTGCTGGCTCACATTTAATGTGCTAATCAGGCTGTTCTCAGAGTCTGTCATTCAGCCTAGGCCATCCTTTCCGGCCCTGGCAAAGGCCTAGCACTTAGCTCCTTTGGCCCCAGCTTTCTTAGAAGCTCCACCCATTCTCTCTTTCTACCCACCCTTCCTTTCCCTTCTCTGGGGCCCCTTCCCTGCCCCCTCCTTCCTGCTCTGGCTCTCACACTCCTAGTGAAGCAACATCTACCCTGATCTCGGGCCAGAGAGCAATTGGACCACTCCTCCCGCCCAGCTGCAGGCTGCGTTGTGTTTCCTGAGTGTTTCAACCTTCACTGTTTTCCTGGGTGTAAGAGGGTCCATGGCATAGTGGGTAAGAAAGCCAGGCTTGCCGGGCCTCACCTCTCAGCTCTGCCCTTGCTAGCAGCAGCCCGGCTGCTTCACCTCTGTGCCTCCTCTGCTAGCTGGACATATGCTCATAACTAGTACCTACATCACGGGGTTGCTCAAGGATCCCTGAGATGAATTAATACACACAAAGTACTTGGGACAGTGCCCAGAACGTAAAAATGCCTTTCCAATTCTTTTCATCGTTGCTATTGTCATTATCACACTTTGCATATTGCAGGCCCTTTGTTAATTCCCTTACCCCGACTCCAAAATCACCTCTGTGTGCCCACTGCCATAGGTATCTTTGAGGTTTCAAGGGAGAATGGGGAAAAGCCTTTAACAGAACCAGAAGTGGCAGGGCGATGAGTAGGGATTGATGGCGGTAATGTTATTTCATTAGTTTACATGCTGGGAGGGGAGCATGTTTCTTTACGATAATACTTCTTGTCTCAAAGAGATAGAAGATATGGAACCTCATCAGTTTTTGGGACACTGTTCAAACTATGAATTGTTTATTAGCTATTTCTAGTGTCTTGTCCTCGACGCCTACCTCCAAACTCCTTTTCCAAATTCACAAGATTGTTCTTTCCAGATCCAACGTGGGTTTCAGAATCAAATTTCTCATAATTTAAAATTCAGTCTTAAAAGCCTGGGAATATTGGCATCACTGAAAAAGAGAGAGCAATGCTGAATTGGATTCCCATTTCTAGGGAAGGAGCAGCCAAAGGATAAAAAGTGTGAAGACAGTTTGGAAGAATCAGAGCGGAAGCATGACCTCCAAAGGCAGCAGCTTCTCTTCCCACACCTGTGTGTTCTGTGGGAGCAGGTAGATGCCAGGGGAGGCAGGGGTTAAGGTTGATATTTCGACAAAATTCGACAGATTGCTCACACGGTTTTTTTTACGCTGGATTCACTGGTAATAGAAAGGGGAGTGGCTAGGTTTTGCACTAAAAAATAAGGGGTAAGAGCAATATATAGAAGCTGTACTATTGGGCAAGATGTGAGTAGTGCTATAGAGAATTATGAAAGATGTGTTTGGGGTCAGGGAAGTGGATCATACAGGGGAAAATTAAGTTGAAGAAGTTCTAAAAAAAAGATTTTGTAAAGCAAACTGTATTTGATGTAGAGCTTAGTAGGAGGCAAAGGGTTTGGCAGAGATGCAGGGCTGGGGGTGGGCAGCCCCGAAGAGAAGGTAGCCTGAGCACGGACTCGGGAGTGGGAAGGAAGAAACATGGGAGAAATCCTGAGCAAGTGAAATGAGCCTATAACTAGCCAAGGAAGGATACCTTGGGGCAGTGTGGCTGGATTCCTTGATTTGGGAGAGAATGGAAAGCCACTGAAGTATTTTGAGGAGGAGAGTCAGACAATTAGTGCTTTAAAGATGATCTGAAGGTGGTCTCAGAGAGAGATGAGGATCCATGTCTGGAGACCAGCGAGGAAGCTTGGATCTGGAAAATAAATAATGGGAAAAAATATGTATATACATATATACACACAAATATATACACAAATATATATATGTATATAAACACACACATGTATATACAGTCATGTTTCACCTAACAAAGGGGATCCTTTCTGAGAAATGCATCATTAGGTGATTTTGTCATTGTGGGAATATCATGGACTGTACTTACACAAACCTAGGCTATGTGGCATGGCCTATTGCTCCTGGGCTACACACCTGTACAGCATTTACTACACTGAATACTGGAGGCAACTGTGACACAATGGTAAGTATTTGTGTATCTAAATATATCTAAACATGAAAAAGATACAGTGAAATGCAGTATTATCTTATGGAACCACGGACATACATGCAGTTTGTTGACCGAAAGTCCTTATGCAGAATCTGACGATGTGCACACACATGCATACGTACGCACACTCTCCGAGAACAAGATCCTGGCAGTCCTACCCCCGCTGTATCCCCCACTCCCAACACAATGCCTGGCACAGAGTCAGCGTTCAAACCTTATATATTATTGGGTTACGCTGGTATCCGGGGGGCTTGCTCTACTGATTTCTGTTTACCATCTTTTCAAGCCCCTTTTCTCCAGCAGTTTCCATGAACTACTTAGGATGCATTTTATCAGTGAAATAATCATCACGTGCATTTAAAGACATGTTTTTGTCCAGTATCTGATCTACCATCTGTATGTTTAATGTCCCTTTGAATTTCTGGCTCTAGGGTAGTAGAATCTCCAACCCCTGCCTCCAAAACCTGTCTCCATCAGCTCTGTTCACACACATCTCTAGATCCCTCTATCTCCATATTTCTTCATTTCTACTCTTTTCATCCCTAACATTTTTCCTCCTATTTTTTCCAATTATTTCCCACTGAACTTGAAATTCATATTAGAGTCAAAATTCTCACTGTTGCTAAAAATAGGTACCAAAATATATTATCAGTCATGCGGTTTGTAGTTAGGGAAGGACTGCTACACAGCAGAACTGCTTTATAACACCGGTTTGGATAGGAAAATGCTGGAATTTATAGGTAAACCCAGGCTAGCAT
>RJWJ010049194.1:0-10329 GCA_004363605.1 Indri indri | reverse complement strand
CTTAAAAAACAATTTCAAAAGACTTAAATGGTTTTTTGGTTTTTTTAAAAAAATATTTTCAATGTTGTAATTGTTTCACTGTAAAGGACGTTTGCAGAGCTCTTCACACCACCATCCTAGAAGCAAGATCATATGTCTGAAAATGTCTAACCTGGCAAATAAATGTTAGTTTCCCTTACTAGAACATCAGAGCTTTGAACAAATTCTCTGTATAAATACATTTAAGTCTTTTATCCATCTTGAATTAATTTTTGTGAGTGGTGAGAGATAGGGGTCCTGTTTCAGTCTTCTGCATGCAGTTATTCAATTTTCCCAACACCATTTATTGAATAAGGCTTCTTTTCCCCAGTGTGTGTTGTTGTTTGCTTTGTTGAAGATCAGTTGGCTGTAGGTAGATGGTTTTATATCTGGGTTCTCTGTTCTGTTCCATTGGTCTATTTCTCTATTTCTGTGCCAATACCATGCTGTTTTGGTTACTATGGCCTTGTTGTATAGTTTGAAGTCTGTTAACATGATGCCTCCAGTTTTGTTCTTTTTCCTTTGGCGATATGGGCTCTTTTCTGGCTCCAAGCGCAGTGTAGAATTATTTTTTCTAGACCTTTGAAACCTGTTGTTGATATTTTGATGGGGATTGCATTGAATCTGTAAATCACTTTGGGTTAAATTTTTCAAAAGAAGATAGAAAACCACGATGAGGTATCACCTGACTCCTGTTAGAGTGCCTTTTATTAAAAAGTCCAAATACAATAGATGCAGGCATGGATACAGAGAGAAAGGAACACTTATACACTGTTGATGGGAATGCAAATTAGTATAATCCCTATGGAAAACAGTATGGAGATTTCTCAAAGAACTTAAAGTAGATATACCATTTGATCCAGCCATCCCAATACTGGGTATCTACCTAAAAGAAAAGAAGTCTTTTAATAAGAAAGACACCTGCATTTGAATGTTTATTGTGACACAATTCACAATTGCAAAGATATGGAATCAACCCGAGTGCCCATCGATTCATGAGTGGATTAACAAAATGTGGTATATGTATATCATGTAGTACTACTCAGCTATAAAAATGGATGAATTAATGCCTTTTGCAGCAATTTGGGAGGAACTGGAGACCATTATTTTAAGCAAAGTATCTCAAGAATGGAAAAACAAACACCACATGTGCTCTCCAATAAATTGGAACTAACTGATGGGCACGCAAGTGCACAGAGGAAAGTAAAAGTCATAGGGAGTCAGCGGGAGGGCGGGGGCGGGAAGGGACAAACATGAGAACAATGAACACTATGTGGGTGATGGGCACATTTATAGCCCTGACTCAAGCCACATATTAAAAACATTTGTACCCTCCCAATATTTTAAAATAAATAAATAAAAAAGATGGTTTCCACAATTCATGTGTCCCAAAAGGAGATACGTTCAGGAATTTCTTCTTCTTTATTCTGGCAAAAAATGAGACTTTATGTGGCATTTGTAGATTGGATATGTAATATGTGTTTTATCAGAATGAATAATTTCTGCATCGTTGTCAGAAACAACAGCAACATAAACGAGCAGAGAATTCTTGCAGCTCTGGCTTGGTCATTGAACTTTGAAGACACACATGACCATTTTCCAAGTCCACCACCTGGGAGATTGACCTATAGTCTTTTGAAGATGGAAGGGATCAAGAGAGGGCCAAGCATGGGTAGAAAGGGATAGATATGGTTAGAGAACACATAGTCACAGGTTGCACATTCTAACTCTCTCCTTTGGCATTCTAAGGAAGACTCCTTGGCTGCCCACTTGAGCCTTAGGAATAAAGGTAGGCAGAAGGCGGTGAGCAGAGGTTATATTGGGGGAGACTCCTCCAGAGGAATAAAAAAGAATATAAACTGGAGGGCAGAAAGTTGGAATTGATTCAAGAGTCATTTAGGCTGGATTTAAGAAAGGCAATTTTTGTAAGGCATGAATTTGGGGAGGAAATGGAATTTGAAGGGGATAGCTGCCTTCTAATGGGATAATTCTGAGAATGTCAGAGGTAAAAAGATTACAAGTTGATTTTATTATGAGTCTTTACAAAAAAAGTAGAATTGTTTCAATTATGTTTTTTTAAAAAATATTTGGGTCATTCTTTGCTTTAACACTGAACATTATCTTAGTAATAAGGACCCATAGTTATAACCGTGGTTTTGGAGTATGTAGCTATGTATTATTCTTTGAGAAAAATTAGTCCACAATTAATAAAAATCTTGTCAGCTTGTGCCACACAACTAGATGAGAAAAATATAATAAAGACTAAGTCATTAGCCAAAGAATTTTGCAAATGGAAATGTTTTGTGATTAAATGATATTATATCCGAAAAGTGATTTATACTTGAGAAGGCACCACTACATTTATAATCATATCATGCCCTCCTAGAAAGTTGGCAAGAATGCAGAGGATAGTATGGTAAGAATGCTGGATACAGGGAGGCATTGTCTTAAAGCTTCAGAAATAATTCTGGTTTCTCTAGTTCTATGTCTAAATAAAAAACAAAATCTTGACGTGGAAGTTATTTATCATGTGGTACCATGTAATATAGATAGTTTCAAACGTTGTGAAACTCCCTTGTACAAGAGAAGTGAACAGAATATTAGAAACTATTTCCCTCGGTTCAAAAGTGGGGTTTTTCTACCATGTATGCATAACCCCCATAGAAGCAAATAAAGTAAATGATTCAAAAGTAACTTCTCAAGGAGTGATACCCACAAAATGGCAGAGTAGGCAGCTCCAAGCCCTCATCTCCTCTTGGGAACATTAAAAAATAAGCAGAAACTCTCATAACAATCTTTTTTGTTTGTCTTTGTCTTTTGTTTTCTAATTGACATAATAATTATTCATACTTATAGGGTACATAATGATATTTCCATACATATAATGTGTGGTGATCAGATCAGGATAATTAGCATATCCATCACCTTGAACATTTATCATTTCTTTGTACTGGGAACATTCAATATCCTCCTTCTAGCTATTTGAAATGATATAATACATTGTTGTTAACTATGGTCATCCCACAGTAGTATAGAATGCTAGAACTTATTCCTCCTATCTAGCAGTAATTTTGTGTCCTTTAACAAATATCTCCAATTAATGTCCCCTTTTCCCTAACCTTCCTAGCCTCTAGTATCCTCTGATCTACTTTTTAATTCTATGAGATCAACTATTTTTAGCTTCTGCATATGGGAGTGAGAACATTTGGTGCTTAACTTTCTGTTCCTGGCTTTTTTCACCTAACAATATGTCCTCCACTTCTATCCATATTGCCTCAAATGACAGGATTTCCTCTTTTTTATGGATGAATATTATTCCATTGCAAATACATATACACTTTATCCATTCATCTTTTGTTGGACACCTAGATTGATTCCGTATCTTGGCTATTACTTTGGCAAAACTCTGAAAAACAGTGAAAGGTTTACAACAACCAAAAGAATGTTGAATAAAGAACAAAACAACTTTGAAATGGTAGGAACACTTTGTGATATTTTCACTTGTCCTTTCTCCATCCCCTTGTCAGTACGGCAGTGTTTTTGAAGTGGCAGCAGCATGTATTTCCAATGTAAGACCCTGGTCCCTGGTTCCAAAGGGAGGAGAACAGACCTTATTCACAAATCAGTGTGTAGATCTCTTCTACCATGACTGGGGTTACCTAAAATACTGATGCAAAGTACTTGTCACTATTTCGCCTAACTCAGAACTGGATCAGAAGAGTGGTGGGCATTGCTCAAAAGCAGTGCAAGGCAAACTAACAATCATTTTGTGCCTGGGGCAATGCTTGAAACATACAATATACCATGCAAAGCCTAGGAAAAAAAGCCGGGGAAGAGTTTCTTTGGAAAATTGAGACATTCAAAAGCAGCTGTGTATATAGGGGGGTTCCAAAGGCCATGTGCACACACAGGGTAAAAAGAATGTTAACAAAAAACCTGTGGCAACCCTGAGGTTTCAACTCGGCCTGATCCCTGGGCTCAGAGTAAGCTGGCTAAGTGTAGAAGGAATGACTTGGCACAGAGTCAATATTCAAAAATGTGGGAAAATTTAGCTTGTTTTAGCTCCTGGCATTCAAGGAAATCCTACAAAAACACAAGGTGAACACGAGCTAAGAATTACAGACCATGCAGTGGCCATGCACAACAAGGAATAAAATCTTTGCAAAAGTAGATTTGAAAAGTCAATAAACAAATGGACTGCTATAACTTTCAATAATAATGATAATGCTAAATAGACAACAATGCTGGAGAAAGGGAAGAATATTATTTTCAGCGATAACACATTATAATATTCAAATATCCACTTTTCAACCAAAAACAAATAAACAAACAAAAACACAGGTCATACAAAGAAACAAAAAAGTATGGTCCATTGAAATAAATAGACAGAAATTATCCCTGAAAAATCTTAGACATTGTGCTTATTTGACAAAAACTTTAAAACAACTGCTTTAAATATGGTGACAGAACTGAAGGAAAACATGAGAAAGAACTAAAGAAAACCTGGAAAACAACATGGGAAGAGAATGAGAGTATAAATAAGGAGACAGAAATTATAGAAAGAAATTAAACAAAAATTGTACAGCTAAAAAGTACTATGTAAAATAAAATATCCACTAGAGGGGTCTAAGAGAAGATTTGCGCTGGCAGAAGAAAGAATCAACACACTTCAAAATAGGACAATCAAAATTATTTAATCTGAGAAGCATAAATTTTTTTAAAAATGAAGAAAAATGAACAGAGCATAAGTGAACTGTGGGACACCATCAAGGGGAACAATGCATGCATTATTGAAGAGTGGATGAAAGAGAAAAAAAGAGCAAAAAATATTTAAAGAAATAATGTCTGTAAACTTCCCAAATTTTATGAAATACATGAATTTACAAACCCAAAAAGCTCAATGAACTCCAAATGAGATAATCCAAAAGTGACCCATAGTGAGACACATTATAGTCAAATAGTCATAAAATTAAAAAAGGGGGAGAGAGAGAGAGAGAGAATTTTGAAACCAGCAAGAGAGAAGTGACTCATCATGTACAGGGTCATTGATAAGATTAACAGATGATTTTTTTTTTTCATCAGCAACCATAGAGGCCAGAGGCAGTGGGATGATGACATAATTAAAGAGCTGAAGTGGTGGGCAGAACAAGCAACCAATAATTTTATATCTGGCAAAACTGTCCTTCAAAAATAAGGATAAAATAAGACATTCCAAGATAAACAAAAGCTGAGAAATTGCATTGCCACTAGACCTGCACTACAAGAAATGCGAGTGGTATTCCTTCAGGTTGAAATGAAAGTACTCTGTATAATAACTCAAAGCTATGTGAAGAAATAAAGACCTGCAGTATACATAACTACATGGGCAGATATAAATGCTAGTAATATTATTTTTTGATGGATAACTCCACTTTGTATTTACCACACAATTTAAATAAAAATGCATAAAAATATAAATGTGTTATAGGTACATAGTGTATGAAGATGTAACTTTTGACAACTATGACTTAAAAGGGGAGGATGAAGATGTACATGAACAGAGTTTTTGTATGCTACTGAAGTTATGTTGGTATCAATTCAAAGTAGAGTCTTACAAATTTTTTTTAACACCTCTTAATAAAGGATGTTAAATGTAATCTCCATGATAACAAAGAAACAAAATATCCAAAGATTATACAGAAAAGAAAATGAGGGGGGAATCAAATTGGTTCACTACAAAAAATTAACTAAACACAAAATAAGGTAATAATTAATGAAATGAGGGACCAAAAAAGTATAAGAAATACTGAAAACAAATAACAAATGGCAGAAGTCTTTCCTTATTAGTAAATGTAAATGTAGTAAACTCTCTAACAGGCAGAGGTTAGCAGAATGGATTTTTTTTAAATGATCTAATTGTATGCTGTCTAAAAAATACTCTTTAGATCTAAACAAAAAGGTTAATGTGATAGGGTAGAAAAAAATATCCCATATAGGTAGTAACCAAAAGAGAATGGGGTGGTCATAATAATATCAGACAATAGAGACTTCAAGTCAAAAAATGTTTTAAGAGACAAAGAAGATAAAAGAATCAACTCACAACAAAGACAAAAATTTCAGGCACATATACACCAAATAACAGAGCCCCTAAATATATGAAGCCAACATTGAAAGAATTAAAAAGAGAAATAAATATCATCTATGAATACTATAAAAACCTCTATGCACATAAACTGGAAAATGTGGAGGAAATGGACAAATTCTTAGAAACATACAGCCTCCCTAGGCTCAATCAGGAAGCAATAGAATTCCTAAACAGACCAATATCAAGTACTGAAATTGAAGTAGCACTAAAATACCTTCCTAAAAAGAAAAGTCCCAGACCAGATGGTTTCACACCCAGATTTTACCAGACCTACAAAGAAGAACTGGTGCCTATTCTGCAGAAATTATTCCACAACATTGAAAAGAAATGAATCCTACCCAATACATTTTATGAAGCCAACATCGCACTGGTACCAAAACCAGGAATGGATGCAACAAAAAAAGAAAACTATAGACTAATACCCTTATGAATTTAGATGCAAAAATTCTCAACAAAAACTAGCAAACTGAATGCAGGTGCTTATCAAAAATATAATCCATCACAACAAAGTTGACTTCATCCCAGAGATGCAGGAATGGTTCAACATATGCAAATCTATAAATGTGACTCATCACATAAATAGAAGCAAAAACAAAGACAATATGATCCTCTCAACAGACGTAGAAAAAGCATTCAACAAAGCATTCAGCACCCTTTTATGATAAGAACACTTAACAAAATAGGCACAGATGGAACTTACCTAAAAATGATACAAGCCATCTATGACAAAGCCACAGCCAACATCATACTGAATGGGGAAAAATTGAAAGCATTCCCACTTAGAACTGGAACCAGACAAGGTTGCCCTCTATCGCATTTCCATTCAACATAGTGCTAGAAGTCCTAGCCAGAGCAACGAGACAAGAGAAGGAAATCAACAGCAGCCAATAGGGGCAAAAGAGGTCAAACTGCCACTCTTTACTGATGATAGGATCTTATATCTAGAAAATACCAAAGATTCTGCCATGAGACTACTGGAATTGCTAAACAAATTCAGCAAAGTCTCAGGTTACAAAATCAATTACAGAAATCAGTAGCATTCCTGTTCGCCAACAACAGTGAAACTAAGAACAAAATCAAAGACTCAATACCCTTCACAATAGCAACAAAGAAAGTAAAATACCTAGGAATATGTTTAGCTAAGGTGGTAAAGACCTCTGCAGGGAGAACTAGGAAACACTGGGGAAGGAAATAGCAGAGGACATAAACAGGTGGAAAATCATACCCTGCTTGTGGGTCAGCAGAATCAATATTGTTAAAATGTCTATACTACCCAAAGTGATCTACAGATTCAATGCAATCCCTATTAAAATACTAACATCATTTTTCACAGATCTAGAAAAAATGATTCTATGCTTCATATGGAACCAGAGAAGACCTCGTATAGGAAAAGCAATCTTAAGCAAAAAGAACAAATTGGGAGGCATTCATTTACCAGACTTCAAGCTATACTACAAGGCTATAGTAACTAAAACAGCATGGTACTGACACAAGAACAGAGACCAGTAGAACAGAACTGAGAATCCAGATATAAAACCATCCTCGTATAGCCATCTAATCTTTGGCAAAGCAGACAAAAATGTACACTGGGGAAAAGAATCCTTATTCAATAAACTGTGCTGGAAAAATTGGATAGCCACATGTAGAAGACTGAAACAGGACCAACAACTTTCACCTCTCACAAAAATCAACTCATGGTGCATAACAGACTTAAACCTAAGTGAAACTAGGTTTGAAACTATAAGAATTCTAGAAGAAAATATTGGAAAAACTCTTATAGACATTGGCATAGGCAAAGAATTTATGAAGACCCCAAAGACAATCACAGCAACAAAAATAAATAAATGAATGGGACCTGATCAAATTAAAAAGCTTCTGCACAGCCTAGGAAACTATCATGAGAGCAAACAGACAACCTACAGAATGGGAGAAAATATTCGCATGTTACATATGTGATAAAGGGCTGATTACTAGACTCTATAAAGAACTCAGGAAAATCAGGAAGAAAAAATCAAACAACACTATCAAAAAGTGAGCAAAGGACATAAACAAAACTTTTCAAAAGAAGATAGACTAATAGCTAACAAACATAGGAAAAAATGCTCAACATCTCTAATCGTCAGGGAAATGCAAATCAAAACCACAATGAGATATCATTTATCCCCAGTGAGAATGGCCTTTATCAAAAAGTCCCAAAACCAGAAATGCTGGCGTGGATGCAGAAAGATAGGAACACTCATACACTGCTGGTGGGACTGCAAACTAGTACAACCTCTGTGAAAAGTAATATGGAGATACAAAGAGATACAAGTAGAACTACCATTTGATCCAGCAATCCCATTACTGGGCATCTACCCAAAAGAAAAAAAGACATTCTATAAAAAAGACATCTGCACTAGAATGTTTATAGCAGCACAACTCACAATTTCAAAGATGTGGAAACAACCCAAGTGCCCATCAATCCATGAGTGGATTAATAAAATGTGGTATATGTATGCCATGAAGTTCTACTCAGCCACAAAAAAACAATGGTGATATAACACTTCTTGTATTATCCTGGATAGAGCTGGAGCCCATTCTACTAAGTGAAGTATCACAAGAATGGAAAAATAAGCAGCACATGTACTCACCATCAAATTGGTATTAACTGTTCAACACTTAAGTGTACATATAGTAATAACACTCATTGGTTGTCGGGCTGGTGGGAGGGAGCATGTGGGGATAGGTATATTCAGACCTAATGGGTGTGGTGCTCACTGTCTGGGGGATGGACACGCTTGAAGCTCTGACTCAGGTGGGGCAAGGGCAATATATGTAACCTAAACATTTGTACCCGTGTAATATGCTGAAATAAAAAAAAAACAATATAAGGAAAAAAGGAATAAGAAATCAAAGGCATACAAATTCGAAAGAAAGAAGTAAAATTATCTCTGGTCACAGATGATATTATATGTACAAAACACTAAATCTTTTCTCAAAAAACTATTATAATTAAGTGAATTCAGCGATGTTCCAGGATTCCAACTCAACACACACAAAAATCAGTTGTGTTTTTATATACTAACAATGAAAAAGCTTCAAAAGAAATTAAGCAAACAATTCCATTTGCAATAGCACCAAAGAGAATAAAATAGTTAGGAACAAACTTAACCAAGGAGGTAAAATACTTGTACACTGAAAATTACAAAATATTGCTGAAAGAAATTGAAGAGGACATTATAAATAGAAAGGTATTCCATGCTCATTGATTGGAAAATATATTGTTGAGATGTCAATAATATTCAAGGTGATCCACAGATTCTTTGCAACCCCTTAAAAAGCCCAATGATGGTTTTTGCTAAAATAGAAAAATTTATTATGAAATTCATATGGAATCTCAAAGGGCCCTGAATAGTCAAACAATCTTAAAGAAAACAAAAGGAACAAAGTTGGAGATTCTCACACTTCCTGATTTCGAAAGCACCACAAAGCTACGGTGATCAAAACAGCGTTTGATTGGCATAAAAACTAATATACAGACCAATGGAATAGAATAGACAGAACAATAATAAACCCTCACATTTATGATCAAATGATTTTCAACAAGGGTGCCAAGACCATATGATGGAAAGAGGGCAGTCTTTTCAACAAATGGTGCTGGAAAAACTGAATAGTCACGTGTGAAAAATGAAGTTAGATTCTTTCTTTAATGCTGTATGGTCAAAATGGATCAAATAACCAAATGTAAGAGTTAAAACTATGATACTTTCAGAAGAAAATCTTCATGACATTGGATTTGGCAATTATTTCTTGGATATGACTCCAAAAGTACAGTCAACAGAAGAAAATATAGTTAACTTGGACTTCCTTAAAATTAAAAACTTTTGTGTATCAAAGGACACTGTCAACAGAGTGCAAAGGCACCCACACTACGGGAGAAGACATTTGCCATCATTTATCTGATAAGGGGTGAATGTACAGAACATCTAAAGAACTTCTACAACTCTACAACAAATAACCAGATGAAAAAATGAGCAAAGGACTTGAACTGACATTTCTCCAAAAAAGTTATAATATTGCCAATAAACACATTAAAAAAGACACTCCATATCATTAGTCATTAGGGGAGTGCAGCTCAAAACCACAATGAGATGCTGCATCACACCTGCTAGGATGGCTATTTTAAAATAAAAAAAATAGAAAACAGA
>RJWJ010049193.1:0-10332 GCA_004363605.1 Indri indri | reverse complement strand
ATAGTTTGGCCTCAGGGGAAAAACATTGCTGCCAGAATTAAGCTAAGAAAGGGTAGATTCAGAAGAAGTTTGAGGGACAGAGGCACAGGAACAGAAGTGTACATGTGGTTTGTACACAGCAAGCTGTGTACCCTGTGTCTACACGGGGCCGCATCCATGGGAGGAAGGAGCATCTTTTCCTAATCCACACAAAGAAGTCGTAAAGTCTGCAGGGGTCCTTGAAGGTAGGTGTATTAATTTGTTTTACAGTTCAGTAACCTGCCCAAGACAACCATAGTGGAAGAGTCTGCATTTAGATTTTGATTTTTTTCAAAGTGGAAGCCCATGTCCTTTTGATTTCATAACACAACCTTTCCAGTTTAAAGCCAATTGAGACATGTTCACATGCTCTTGGGAGGATTATTTTACCTGCATAACTCAAAGTGAATGTGTCCATAGATTTAGAGGTCAGAGAAGAATGCTTTAAATCTTAAATTGAACACAGAGTAGCAGTGAGATCAAATCCACCAAACTGAACAGCAGGTACACATGGTCTAGAAACTCTGATCTGTCTGGAACTTAGTGCTCCCATTTTCAAGATGAGATGATCACAGCTTAAGGATTTACAGCTGAATATATGATTTACTCTTGTAGGGGAGAGAAGGCGTTCTTTTCTTTTTACTGACTGTTAAAGCTCTCAAAATCAAAGACGGGTCTGTGCTCAAGAGATCTTAGAAATCTAGAGGAGAGTGAAATTGGAGAAGTGAAGGTGGATGTGGATAGAAATAGGGGTTTTTTTTGTCACCCAATTAGGTGTTGAATAAAAATTTCAGGAACTCAGTGAGCAAGACTTCAGCGATACGCACTGAACTCAGTCTGGAGAAAATTCAAGAGGTGGAGGATCAGAGAGAAGGCTCTGGTGAGTTTCAGCATGGGGAGGAGAGCCAGGAAGAACGGTGACCACAGTGTGAGATCTGAGAAAGGAAGTCAGTCTGCAGCATTTAAGACAGGCTCATAGTTTAAGTTAATCCCCTGAGTAAATGTAGGAGGAGAATGCTAAGTTAGTTTTCAGAATGGAATGTGATAGAGTATTTCATTTGAATTCACCAGTCAATTCTTTGTCACTTATTAGAATATTTGAAGAGAGAAAAAGCACAATTAACATTTTCCAGGTGCTCTATCTGGGTAATTCGATTTACTTTGTAGATAAAAATAGATCTGATTTAACTTTCCTTATGATTCTTTAAACCATTAGATTTTTGCCTATGGAATGAAAATGAAAATTGCATTTTTATTTAAGAGAAAAATCACTATAATTAGCTGTATTTTGCTTTTAGATTAGTAGATTCTAACTATCAAATTAGAGCAAATGACCTTTATGGAAAGGTCGAGATACTAAGTATTTTTGACTTTGTAGGCCAAATCTTCTCTGTCAATAGTTATGCAACTCTGCTGTTATAGTGCAAAAGCAGCTATAGGTGTATGTAAATGAATGAGCATGTCTGTGTTCCATAAAACTTTATAGACACTTAAATCTGAATTTCATATAATTTTCACGTGTCACAAAATATCCTTCCTATGATTTGTTAAAAAATAGAAAAAAAAATGAAAAAGTTCTTAAATCATGGTCTATACAAAACAGGTGGGAAGCTGGATTTGGTTTGCTGACCCCTGAGTTAAAGGATTTAAGAAACAGTCATATTCTTCCCAGGGCCAGTGGTGTGGCTTTCTCAGCTGTTCAGAATTTTGATGTGATCCTACAGAGGTCTTATTTTGTTGTAATGAAGGGATTTTTTTACACATTTGAAAAACTTTCAGCAGTGGGTCTCAAATTAGCATCATAATCACCTGGAAGTCTTGTTAAAACACAGATTGCAGGACCCCCTCCCCAGGTTTCTCATTCAGTAGGTCTGTGTGGGGCCCAAGAATTTGCGTTTCCAACAGGTGAGGCTTGTTGCTGATATTTTGGGACTACACTTTGAGAATCACTGATTTCAAGAGATGAGAGCACCCAACAAACACTGTGGGAATAACACTTACTTCTTTTACTTGGTGTCCTTAGAGTATTGACTTTTCTACATGGATGGTTTCTTTGAGACCTTTGAAATTTGAATGGTTCAAAGACTGAAGATAATTGGAACCAAATTCATAACTTTCCCATCTATTGTAGTATTTTTCCTGCATCATTTCTAGCCATTTTAAACACTTAAAAACTAGAGATTGTTTTACAACGTTGTCAGGGAAAGAAATGTGCCTACGAGAAATATAAACGAAGGAAAATATATATATACGTGTGTTTATATATATATATATATATATATATATGATACTTATGTATCAGTTTAAAAAATAGTATATTGCCAGTAACTTTGGCATTCCATTTTCCTCCTCTATTACATCATCCTTTCATTTGCTTTTGCTATCTGTGTTTGTATCTACAAGCAATAGAATGTCTAGTTTTGCATGTATATGAACCTTATAAAAATAGTTTTATAACATACACATGCACATCCATTTTGATGAACATAGCTGTGGTTCATTCATTTTCACTGCTGTGAATGTATTCATTTTATGACTATATTACAATTCATCAATTCTCCTTATGATGGACATTTGGATTGTTTCCAATATTTAAAAAAAAATGTTATAACACTATAGCCACAAAATATTCTTGTCTTTCTAGTGAATATGAGCAATAGTATTTCTATAGCAGAGACCTAGGGAGGGGAATTATTATTGACTTACAGGGTATGCACATTTTCAACTTTACTACGTAACCATCAAATTATTTCCTGAAGTAAGGATATAGCCACATCTTCACTACATGATATCACTAGACTTTTCAATTTCTGCCAATTTGGTAGGTATGAGATAGTATCTTATTGTGCTTTTAAGTTGCATTTTCTTGATTACTAATGTGGTTGAGAATTCTTCTTATATTTATGGGTCTTTTGTGTCTCCTCTTCTTTGACATGACTGGGTTTTTGCCTGTTTTCTATTTGCTTGTTTATTTTGATCTAATTGATTCAGAAAATTTCCTTATATTGTGGCTACTAATCTTTTGACATTTAAGTGTTTTATAGATGTTGTAACCTTGTCTTTTTCACCTTTTCATGATTTTTTTGTTGGGCAAAATTTTAGATTTTATTTGAGCTTAATTTATAAATCTTTCTCTCTATGATTTGTGGGAATGTTTTTCTTGTGTGTGTTGTTTAAGAAATTCTTCTCTCACTTGAGGTCATGAAGGTATTCTCCTATATTTTCTTCTAAATGTTTCAGGTTTTTATTTTCTTCTAAAAGTTTGATTATTTTTACATTTAAATCTTTAGTCTGGGCTGGGCTCAGTGGCTCACGCCTGTAATCCTAGCTCTTTGGGAGGCCAAAGCGGGAGGATTGCTTGAGGCCAGGAGTTCGAGAACAGCAAGAGCAAGAGCAAGAACAAGACCCCATCTCTACAAAAAATAGAAAAATTAGCCGGGCGTGGTGGTGTGTGTCTGTAGTCCCAGTTACTTGGGAGGGTGAGGCAGGAGGATCACTTGAGCCCAGGAGTTTGAGGCTGTGGTGACCTATATTGATGCCACTGCACTCTAGCTCAGATGACAGAGCAAGACCATATCTCCAAAAAAAAAAAAAGAAAAGAAAAGAAAAAGGTAAAAAAATCTTTAGTTCAGCTAGAAATAACTTTTGTGTATGGTATAAGGTAAGGATCCAATTTTATGTTTTTCTATCTAGACGAATAGTTGTCTTAATATTTTATGTTAAAATCATCCTTTTCCTACTGACTGTATTGCCACTTCTTTCCTGTATATCTCACTCTGTTCTGTTCCATTGGTCAATGTGCCCATCCCTGTGTCAATGCCATTCTGTCTTAATTACTACAGCCTTAGCTTTGTAACAAGTCTTGATATCTAGTTGAACTTTCTTTAAAAGTTTCTCCACCTTGTTTTTATACTACACTCCTGACTAGTTTTGGCCCTTTGTTCTACATAAATTTTAGAATTAGTTTAAATTTTATGGAAAAAATCTTCGGGAACTTTTTGTTGGAAATATGGTAATTGATGGATGTGGGAAGAAATTTTATCTGTATAATATCAAGCATTTCCAATCATGAATATATCTTTCCATTTATTAAAGTCTTCCTTAATGTCTTACAGTAAAGCTGTTTAAATTTTTGCATTAAGATCATGTATTTCTTCTGTTAGATGTATTATCAAGAATCTTATTTTTTGCTGTCTTTTTAAGAGTTACATTTGAAAGGTATTTGTGGCTGGCGTAGAGAAATGCAGTTGATTTTTGTTTGCTGACTTTAAATTGAGGAATCTTGTTTAATTTTTATTGTCTTTCAGTAATTTGCAAAGTCTTCTGGGCTTTCTATATAGTTATCGTCTGCAAATAAGTTTTTAGCCTTTCTTCCAAATCCATATAACTTTATTATCTTACCAAGCTGACTGGCTGGAACTTCCAGTCCAATGCTGAACATAAGTAGTGTCTTCTTTCTGATTTAAGAGGAATGCTTCTAATATCACTAACATTTTGCCACTAAATATATTTGTTCTAGGTTTTTGGTACCTGACCTTTATTAGACTAATGAAACTGCCTTTTATATATTAATATGTCTACCTTTCTAAGAGTTTTTTTAAAAAATAAAAGGAGGTTTTAAATTTATTGAATGCATCTCCGTATATTGAGATAACCATGCATAAATGCTTTAAAACATTAACACCAAACTAGATAGATTTTTTTAATGTTAAACCGTATTTGCGTTCCTGAAATAACTGGATGTATGTCCTAACCTACGGCTTGGTGCTCCAGAAATCCTGAGCCACCTGTATTGGAGTATCCAGCCCATCTGATTTGTGGGTGTCTTCCTGTCCTTGCCCTGCAGTTGTTACTGTCGCCAACCAAAGTTTAATCTCATGGCACCACCTGGTGGCAAACTTCGGAAATTTCTGACTTACCTCTTCGCCGCCTGCCTTTCCTTCTTAGGGAAATGCAAGCAAGCAGTTTCCTCCGTTACTACTGCTAACTCTGCCTTTACTCCTGTTTTCTTTCTTGTGTTTTACATTTATGGTCTTTACTCCCCATCCTCCTTTCTCGTGCTGTTCTAAATTTTCTTAGTATATTCATGAAAATCATTCTGTTTTTCTTCTTTTGCTCTTTCTCTCTGCTTTTATTCCTTTATGAGTCTAAATCTACCTCAATCATGGTTGATCGTGGTGAGAGTAGTACTAGTGACTACGGAAAAAAATTACAGCTACACATTTTGAAATGAAATTTGATACAATTAAGTGCCAGTTCTGCTAACCTTGCAAATACTTAAAATTTCCTTTAAAATGTTCATAAATTCCAAGTACTTAATCATCTTCTAATTAATTCTACCTAGTTCAACATCAAGCTCATGTACTAAAGAAAAATTATGGAACTGTTAATAAATATCATTGTTTCTGTGTTTCTCTGCTGCTACTTTTGACAAATTTGGAGTTTCTACTGTATTGTATTGCAAAGACTCAGTTTTTTTTTTTTTTTTTTTTTTTGAGACAGAGTCTCACTTTGTTGCCCAGGCTAGAGTGCCGTGGCATCAGCCTAGCTCACAGCAACCTCAAACTCCTGGGCTCAAGCAATCCTACTGCCTCAGCCTCCCGAGTAGCTGGGACTACAGGCGTGAGCCACCACACCCGGCTAATTTTTTTTTGTTTCTATTTTTAGTTGACTGGCTAATTTTTTTTCTATTTTTAGTAGAAATGGGGTCTCGCTCTTGCCCAGGCTGGTCTCAAACTCCTGACCTTGAGCCATCCACCAGCCTTGGCCTCCCAGAGTGCTAGGATTACAGGCGTGAGCCACCGCGCCCAGCTGCAAAGACTCAGTTTTTCATTATGGGTTAAACTGCCTAGAAACTGAACTACCATCTATAACATGGTTTTCATGTGAAACAGCCCACCACAGCTGCCTTCTTAATACATAATCCGTTCATAAGACAGAGAATTCCAGTAACTGTATTTCCAATCTCTTCACCCACGAGGATAGAAAATACTGTAAGCAGCATTGTTCCCAGTCACAGAACTGACTCATGGCTAAACTTGGCCAGCTTAACCATTTCTTTGTTAATTATGACTTTGTTTTTGGTACCTCTAAGGGCTACATCTGAGAATGACAGGTGAGTCAGCTGAAGAGGACAGACCAGGGACTGTAGGGCTGAAATTGATTTCTAACCACTGCAGCACTAATATGGCTACAGAGGAGATAGTTTTCATTGTTTGTTTATTTGTTTGTTTGTCTTAATGCATCCTAATCTTTTAGGAGGCAGGTGTCAAGAATTTGCTTATTAAAACACAGCAACCCTAGCACTCTGGGAGGCTGAGGTGGGTGGATACTTTGAGCTCAGGAGTTTGAGACCAGCCTGAGCAAGAGTGAGACTCCCGTCTCTACTAAAAAATAGAAATTAGCTGGACAATTAAAAAAAAATATATATATATATAAATTAGCCAGGCATGGTGGTGCATGCCTGTAGTCCCAGCTACTTGGGAGGCCAAGGAAGAAGGATTGCATAAGCCCAGGAGTTTGAGGTTGCTGTGCGCTAGGCTGATGCCGCGGCACTCTAGCCCCGGCAACAGTGAGACTCTGTCTCAAAAAAATAAAAAACTAAATAATAAATAAAACCCAGCAACTATCGATTTCAGAGTAGGCACTACAAAGTATTTTGGGTCCATTAGTCTGGTTGGCAACTGAAAGAAACTTTAACAGTGACTAGATTAATCAAGAGAGAACTTCAAATAAAATATGAAATCTGGTAATCGGCATTACTCTGACATGAAGTTCTGATGTTTACAGCTTTGAGACCTATTTTTCTTGTGAAACTGACTTGTTTGTGCAGAGATGCTGCAACTATTAGAATTCTAGCATCCATTTAAAAGGGAGATTTCAAGTTATTCTTATTTCTGCTTTCTAATAGTGGAGTTTCAAAGGCGGATTGGGAAAAAAAAAGAGGTTAAAGATTAGGAAAATGAGTTTGGCAACTTGGTTACCCAGCAGGCCCTACATAATCCAGGATGACAAGGGTGTTCTTGGCATTCCGAACTGCTGAGCAGGCAGCCACCCTTCCTGTTGGGTTTCCTTCTGTGTTCTTCTGCTAAATGCTTTCTAACCTCTTGATGTCTCTTTTGAAAGGTGGGGACCCAAACTGTATGCGCTGTTCCAGATGCGCTCTTGCCAAAGCAGTATAAAGCAGATGTAACAGTCCGGAAGAAGGACCCCTCCCTCGCTAGGTAAGTACAACTGGCGGCCGTGGCCAGGCCTAGCCTACCTTCCCATTAGACCTGCCACACTTTCCGCTGCCAGGATGCTGCTGGGACCCCATGAAACCTGAATCTGCTCATCCACAGGCCGGGACCTTTAGTCAAAGGAGCTGACCGAGAGCAACCTGTACCATTACAGCCCCTGATTCCCCGCTCCAGGTTCTTTCTCAGTAGTTTGCGCCTCTTGAGCTCTTTGCCAATCAAGAACATCGTCCTCCAATTTAATAATTTTGAGGCCAGCTAGAGTTTATTAAAATAAGATTCTACCTGTAATCTAGGTGAGCTGATTGGATGTGCTACTTGAGAACATTCTCTTACCTTTGTGAAAGAACCCACTCGATGAGTAGTGACACTAAGAGCATTACAGTGCAAGCTCACACACATGACACTTGTGTTCTGATGGGAGGTTTTCCTCTTTTTTTTTCATTTTTTAAAACATCAGATTTACTTAAAAATGAAGTTCTGTACATGCATATTGAGTAGAAGAATGAAATAATTGCTTCCTAAGGCAGGTTAATATAGCATTATGTGTTGCCCTCAATAATATTTTAAAATAACTTTTCTACCTGATTGCCACAATAACAGGGTGTTTTAAAATTCTTTAATTTCTTTGGAAGAGACTATTTGACCCATCTCATTTCTAAATAAAATCACAGTCATGCAGTTTTATCTTGTAGATCTTGAATGGTATATTTGAGTTCCCCCAAATTGCTGTGTAAATATATTTGAGATAATGCTTTAAGATGTTGAATAAATGTCTATTATAGCAATATTATTTTTTGGATTTTTTTCATGTGACATAAAAAACGGTCATATTAAGGTGAGGAAATGTTCATTTAAGTTGGGAAAGTTTTAGAAACAGTTTACTGCTTTGGCCTTGAATTTCAGAGTTCTCTGAAGTGAGCGTAAGGTCGTGCAAGGATCTCTCTGACATTTCATGACATACCAAAGCACATTCATTGTTTCAAAATCCACTTGAAGGGCTATGACACATCCGTCATCTTTCGCTCTCAATTGTTTTGAAAGGAGTGTACCTGATTGAAAATTCATAGAATCCAGCTAGATTTCTTCCTAATGTTTGAGCTAAAATCCTTGGTTAAAGCACATTCTTAATGTTCCATAGATTGCCACAAACGATACTCTTCTGAGCTATTCATCCTTAAACCATTTCTCCTGATGTAGAAATTCATTTATGTGACTCTTTCCCCTTTGTTTGTTGATTAGTAAAATTCCCCAAATTAAACTTTGCCTGATGTTTTACAGTTTTCCCTCACTGACTTTCACTTACTAATGTTCTTGCTTTTTAGAGCAAACCCTGTGAGTGAGTTTGACCCTGAGTTATTGTCGTCATAAGTAGGAAAAGAAGGTTTCTGTATGACTCACCAGAAAAATCGAGGTCAAATGACAGAAAGAGATTTTGCATTATCCAGAGATAAATTTACAAAGGGATCAAGGGAGTTGGCAATCGCCACATACCTCCAGCTTGAAATGTCACATAGTTGGCAGCCTTGGAAGAACTGCTGGGCCCCTCCAGAGTTGATTATAATGTTATTGACCCAAGAAAAATGACAGTGACTTCTGAGTGGTTTTCTGGTCCTTCTCCCACTGTCCTCAGGGTTTCAACACAGCACTGTCATTTGTCTTCCTTGTGACCAGGGGACCTGTGGGATTATGGTGGCAAGGAGTTAGAGGTGACCTCTAAAGCATGTACAAGGTAGAAGTGACTGGTTTCTTCAGGGATAGGAGCCCCTACAACCTCAGGACCAGACTATATGCAAATTGCTAATCAGCCCCAAAGGCCAGCACGGTCTAGCATGTTCAGACCCAAAGGCTTCTCGCCCTCAGCGTGCAGGCCTGTCCTTTCTGTGAGGCTCTGGGCTGATTTTAGCTGAGGAGGCCAGGTTAGACCTGTTCTGCGGTCCTCTCTCCTGCATCCCTGAGATGAGAAGAGAAGCGGCCTGAGGTGGGTCGTACCACTGGAGTAAATACCGTGATCTCATTCCTTGGGCACATGCGCCCCACAGGCTGCTCAGCTATTTCTCTTGGGACTCACGTCACAAAGGTTTATGTGACAGTGACGTGAAAGGGAGAGTATTTGTACCACGATCTTACGTCCACATCCTTATTCTGGATCAGAACATTGCAGCATCTACTATGTTAGATTCCTTTTTGAGGCCAAAAATAATTCCAGCCAGGCTGAGGTCAGAGTGTAGAGTCTGCGGACCCACCTTTATTTTGGTACAATCTGTACATCACTGCATTTCCTCAGCAGCGATCCATTCCCCTTCATAATTCAATAACAAACTCAGCCGTGACTAAATGTTAACTTAACCATAACTAAATGTGAAGTGTGGGAAGACGTTCGGAGTCATGCCTTTTTCAATGCCATTAGCCGAGTTTGTTTCCTTCCTGCCTGACATTCCTGTTCTCCTTCTGTGTCTTCACGCAGGTCCCTGGCAGCTGACATGTGGAGAGCTTTAGGATAGGACAGACCAAGACATTCCTGGTGTTCTGAATGTGTATCTCCCCCCAAGTCTGGACTCTCAGCTGGAACTGGGTGGACCAGTATTCCCTGAACCCGGGCTCTTGCCGATGGTTCTCTCCTCATCTCGGTTTACTGCTGGTTTTCCCTTTCTCACTATTCTGTCTCTCTCCAAACCCTACTCGATTGTCTTTCCTAAAGACAGACCTTAGCAAGATGGGCCAGGACTTGGGACTCGTGCATTGCACCCTACAGTCCCAAGCCGGCGTCTATTGCACCCCATCTTCAAGGCACCATCCCCCAAACAGATGCCAGAAAGCATCAGCTTCTGAAAACCCATTTTTTTTTCTGCATGACTAGCTTGTAAGAAGGAATCTACAGCAAGAATTTCCAAGAATTTTCCATTTTTTCAAAAAGTGTATGTGACTTATCTTTGGCTTTGAACTGAAAGCAAACTCAGTGGTATACAGCTCTGTTTCCATACACACGTCCGTGGAATCTGCACAAATCAATGCGACATTCCCTTTCCTGTCTGGGCTGTTTGTATAATTGTATATAAATGTAGCAATAAATATATTC
>RJWJ010049192.1:0-10185 GCA_004363605.1 Indri indri | reverse complement strand
AATGGTGGTTCTTACTTGCAACTGTTATTTCTGTGGTGTTCGCCTAATCATTGTTTCTTCTTTCCCTCATTTCTTTTACATTTGTTAACTTAAATTCTTCTGTTATGCAGAAGTATTTCCTTTCCCCCATTTATTAATTCAATTCTTTATGTCTGTATGGACTAATAGATATTTATTTTTTTCTATGGGCTATAATTCAGTATGATTATGTCAAGTTTTGTGGTTCATATTGTTCCAGCTTTGGCCATTGGTAGCTCCTTCAAGATGGCTTCTGTGCCCTTTAGACATGTACTTTTTTTTTTTTAAGCACTTCCTAACTTTCTGGCATGGCTGGATACTTAATGCTCATTTAGTTGGAATCTGCCATTTCTCCAGCAGGCTCTGGTTTTCTTTATAGGAGAATGGTAAAAATGCAGATTCTGAGCCCTATTCCATAACTTTCTGATTTTAGTATCTCTGAATGGTCTTCTGTAGTGCGCAGGGATTCAACTGGATACTTTCTAAGATAGCTTTTAACTCTGCCAAGCTGTAAGACTTTTTTCCTGTATCCATTTGCCATGATGAATTTAGAAATTTCTGTCCTATCTCTGGTGTTTCCTTTAATCTTGTTTAAACATGATAAATTGTTTTTTAGTCAGCTTAAATGTTATCTACTCTAAGCTATAAAGTCAGCTTTCCCGATCTTATTTTCTTCTTGACGTTTATCATAATCTGTCATTCTTTTGCTTATTCATTTATTTATTGTCTTTCTACCCCAGTAAAATATCACCTACATGAATGCAGGAATTATGTCTATTTTGGTTGTAGCTCTATCATTAACTGAGTGTCTGGCATGTGTGAGTTACTCAAATATTTGTTGAATGAACTATTAAAAATATTAAACTCTTACTTTTGTAAAATGATCATAAATGTACTCTAGATTTTACATGTATATAGGCCCCTGGTAAATATAGTGTACTATCTTAAGCACTGTGCCAGGTGTTGGGAGTACAAAGGTGACTAAGATAGGATTCTTGCCCTAGAGTGTCTTCTTTTTCCTGAAACTAAGCCCATGTGGCTTTCTAGTTTTAAAAAAGCTAATTTTTAGATAGTCTCAGGATCCCCCTTTTTTGGTCTCTTTTAATTGTTAGTCACACTATCAATCCTATGTCAGAGGCACAGTAGTTGTTTATACCAACAGATTATATTTTTTTGCTCCAGTTTTCTAATTTTACAATGAAGCCTTTATAAGCTTTTGGTGAATGAAATTTGCCCCAGAAATATATTCACATCACATGTGTTGATTTAATGGAAAATATTCTACTAATTTATTAATAATTGATTTAGTATAGGCCCTCTAAGCACTCAGTCTGTTAACAAGCCAATTTGTACAGTATTCTTTTTTTTTTTTCTTCTTCGAGACAGAGTCTGGCTCTGTTGCCCTGGCTAGAGTGCAGTGGCGTCAGCCTAGCTCACAGCAACCTCAAACTCCTGGGCTCAAGCGACCCTCCTGCCTCAGCCTCCCGAGTAGCTGGGACTACAGGCATGTGCCACCATGCCCGGCTAATTTTTTCTATATATATATTTTTAGTTGTCCAGATAATTTCTTTCTATTTTTAGTAGAGACGGGGTCTTGCTCTTGCTCAGGCTGGTCTCGAACTCCTGACCTTGAGTGATCCACCCACCTCGGCCTCCCAGAGTGCTAGGATTACAGGCATGAGCCACCGTGCCTGGCCCTGTACAGTATTCTTAATAGACATTGTGTCCTTTAATAGTAATAAGACTTCTCTCTTTTTCACACAAAAAATCAGTGTAAAAAAGTATTTGCCAGAGAATCAGGAAACCCAAACTCTAGTTCTGGCTCTGAAATGGACTGTTAGATAATGTTTTGGAGATTTAGTTTGCTAATCTAAAATTTTGTTTTGTCTGACTCTTTATAAAGATGCCATTTGGAAAGTACCAGAATACACTTGAGGAACTTGTTAGACATTTACTAATATTCTTATCTCTTAGATGCTTACCATGAAGGGGCTGTGTTGGGAAAAGATGTTTCATAAATATTTTCTCCATATCGTGCTACTTCTGATGTACTTTATGGGCTTGTCTTTTTTCTTTTTTTGATATTTAGTGTTATGAATTTCTAGTGCTACTTTCAAAATTTTACTGTTATTTCTGTTAGTGACAAACTAAAAAAGTTTAACATGTAATATAATTTATAATCATATTTAATTGATTTTGTATAGGCTGTGCAACAGGTTATTACTAACCTACTAATTGGGCAAATAGAGCTTCGGTCTGAAGATTCTCCAGATATTTTGCCATACTCTCATGAAAGACGACTTGAAAAGCTTGTTGTTCCCCTTGGTGAAGAACTTGCAGCCATCCAAAAGACATATGTCCAGGTAAGCTATTTTTATCATAATTCAGGGTTTTGATACATGAATTGTTAATATAATTATTTCAGCTAGCAGGATTTGGCTGTTATTATATAATATACAGTTATCTCATTTTATGTAATTCATATGTTGAAAAATTCTTTGAAATTAAAGTTTTCGGAATGACCACCATTTTTTTTTTTAATTTAATTTAATTTTTTTGAGACAGAGTCTCATTCTGTTGCCCAGGCTAGAGTTCTGCAGAGTCAGTCTAGTTCACAGCAACCTCAAACTCCTGGGCTCAAACGATCCTCTTGCCTCAGCTTTGAGTAGCTGGGACTACAGGTACATGGCACAATGCCCAGGCTGGTCTCAAACTCCTGAGCTCAAGCAATCCTCCCGCCTTGGCCTCCCAGAGTGCTAGGATTACAGGCATAAGCCACCGCGCCTTGCCAAGCACCATGTTTAATATGTACTAGCAAACTATTATTTAAAGGAGAATACAAAAGATAGACCATTTCTAAAGTAAATAATAGCCTTGTATGGTTTTGTATTTTTTTGAGTAAACCTTTTAACTGCAGTCTAAAACACACACACACATATAAATAACAAAGTGCACAAAACATAAGTGAATTTTTACAATGTGAACACACCTGTAACATGTACCCAGATTCAGCCAGAAGTTTCTTTTGTAATGAAATACATTTTCCACATTTTCCTCCCTGACCCTTTATACAGCAGTAGTTCTCAACTAGAAATGATTTTACCTACCTGACATTTGACAATGTCATGACACATTTTTGATTGGTACAACTAGAGGTTGGGGACAGGGGGAGGCAAGGGATGAGCATATGGTAGTTACTGGCATCTAGCGTATAGTGACAAGGAAACTGCTAAACATCCTGTAATGAACAGGACGGTCACCCACAACAAAGAATAATCTGGCCCAAATGTCAGTATTGTAGCTGTTGAGAAATTGCTTAGACAGTTGTCACTTTCATTGGAAGAAATTTGAGTTAACAACAGATGAATTGTTTTTCTATAGTTGATAATTAGTGTTATGGCAGGAGAACAACATGTTTTCACATTTTCATTGCTGTGGATTAAAGATGATTATAGGAATAGATAACTGAAACATTCATCTATTATTTAATCTATAATGTCTTTCTTAAAGACAGGTTTTATAGGAATATGGTTTTTCTGTTTTTATGTTATTTGTAACAAAATTCTATGCATTATTAAAATATGAAGTCTTTTTAGTACTCTCGTAGATACTAATACATTTTGATTTGGTTAAAATCATTCCAGGCCAGATGAGGTGGCTCACGCCAGTAATCCTGGCACTTTGGAAGGCTGAGGTGGGAGGATCACTTGAGGCCGGGAGTTTGAGACCAGCCTAGACAAAATAGTGAGACCCAGTCTCTACAGAAAATTAGCCAGGCGTGGCGGCCAGGTCTGTAGTCTCAGCTACTTGTGAGGCTGAGGCAGGAGGATCCCTTGAGCCCTGGAGTTCAGGCTGTGGTGAGCTGCAATGAGCTATGATTGGGCTTTTGTACTCCAGCCTGAGCAACAGAAAGAGACCCTGTGTCTTAAAAAAAAAATTTCCATTTATAACAATATAAAAATTGTAATTGTATGACTACATAAAATTAGAATTTAATTGTGTTGATATTTTTAGGGTGCTTATTTAGGCAGTGGGCAGTGTGATCAGCAAAGCTGGAAGGGAGAAAAGAAAAATGTAGTAAAATATCCCTATTTTAGGAAATAAAAATTAGGCAAAAATTTAAGCAGGTAATTACATATCGTTGTAGTTGGTCTTTTATCCAGAGGTCTCCTTTTTTCCTTCAGTGGGCCATCAAGCTCATTCCTGCCTCAGGACCTTTTTGTCTACTGTTTGCCTTCTCTGGAATTCTCTGTCCTTAGACCGTCAAATGGTAGACATAGCTTGCTCAAATATTACCTCCTCAAAGAGACAGTCTTTGTGCACCTTATTTAATAGTGATTCTTTTTCTTTCAAAGACTCTGCAGCATTATTGTGTTTTAGATTCTTAAATGCATTTATCGTAATTGAAATGACCTACTTTCTTTGTTCACTTCTTTATTCTTTGCTTCCCTCCATTGGAATATAAACTGTATCAGAGCAGCGACTTTGTCTTAGCCACACTATCCCCAGCATTTAAATATTACTTGATATATAGTAGATACTTAATAAACATTTGTTGAAAGAATGAGTCAATGAATGAAATTTAATATACTTGAGACATTTCAATTTATTCAACAGTCTACAAATACATACTAAGGACCTATGTACCAGAGTCTGTTCTAGGCACTGAGGATGTTACAGTGAAGAAATCAAAGGCCTTCCTTTCATGGTACTTAGATTATAGTGAGTATAGGTAGAGAGAGGGAGGAGTTAAGAAATAAACAGATAAATATGCTCTTAAATTATAGTTAGTTATAATAATTGCTTGTGTTGACTCTTATATGGATGTTATCTGGCTATGTCAAATACTTTTTCCTTTTTTTCTTTTTTGAGACAGGGTCTCCCTCTGTTGCCCGAGCTAAAGTGTAGTGGCATCATCATAGCTCTCTGTAACCTCAAACTCCAGGCTCAAGTGAGCCTCCTGTCTCAGCCTCTGGAGTAGATAGAACTACAGGGACGTGCCACCACACTGGGCTAATTTTTCTATTTTTTGTGGAGATGGGTGTCTCGATATGGTGCTGAGGCTGGTCTTTAACTTATGGCCTCAAGTGGTCCTCCTGCTTCGGCCTCCCAAAGTGGTAGGATTACCAGCGTGAGCCACTGCCCAGCTAGATGTCAAGTACTTTTAAATTTTGTTGTTATCTTTGCTGTGTTTACTTAAAAGCTTACTGTGAGACAAACTTTATTAAATATATAACTCCTATTTTAATATGTGAGAAAATGATTCTATTTGGAAAAGGACTTTAAAACAAGCTTAAACTAGATTTCTTTCAATTTGCAGATTTTGGAAGCATTTGCCAGTTCTTTGATTCAGAGGAATGTTTTGAGAAGGGATATCCCCAATCTAACAAAATACCAGATAATTCTGGCAAGAGATCAATTTAGGAAAAACCCACCTCCAAATATTGTGGTAGGTATTTTTAAATAAATTTTGGTGATAGGTTAAATTTTTACTCAGGGATAGGATAAAATGTAAATAATGACTTCTTTGGGGGCATATATTAGCTCATCAAGAATTCAGAAATGATTTACATAGTTTATAAAAGCATGGAAAAAACCTAACAGAAATATAGTTTAATGATTTAAATTAAGATGCGTTTGTATTTTAACTTTATTTAAAAGCAATTAATCAGTTAGTCCATTCTTACTTTGTAAAGTCACAGGGCCATGAGAGGCTAAATTCTAACTATATTTTAGACCTAGAACATCTAGTCTTACTTTTATGCTTTTTTTGTTTTTTTGGAGGAGAGGTAGGTACTCTTGATACCAGAGGTTAGAAAGAAGCATCACAGCAAGCTTCTTATTTCTAATCTTTGTAGGAAAAAAAATAGATGGATAGGAAAATATACATCCAGCTAGGTCCAATGTCGAAGAGACACTCACAAGCACAAAAAGGCACTGAGTCATTCTTTGAACGGATAGGGAATGCATGTGCAAAAGAACAGAAGCAACTGAATGAAGGCAGGTAGGAGACAGTGAACAAACTAATTTGCCTGATGTAGAGGTTTGAGGAAGCCAAACAGGATAGTTAATGTAGGTTGTGACTACACGCAAGTAGCTTTACGTCAAGAAATGTGGTCTTTATTCTGTAGTATCGGGGGAACCACGAAAGGGAATTGCAGTATATTACTATAAAAAACTTTAATAAAATATGTTTTAATTTCTGCTAGGAGTTAAAGGTTTTTTGATATTTTAAATAGTAAATCTAAACCCATTGAACTTGATCTTACTGGTAAGAATTGTATTTTATGGAGAGGTACTTTTACTCTTTTAGGTAATTAAGGTACCATTTTAGGCCATTTATTTCTATCCTGGAAATATTTAAAATGACAATCACTGATGTTAAATGCTACTAAAAATATAAGATAGAAAACAGTAGTCTTCATCTCAAATAAAGAAAAATAATTAAAATATATTCTCAGTAATCTGTTTTAAAACTATCTTAGCAGATAGATATACATGCTATGTAATCCCATTAAAGGAATGTGTATGGGATTTTCATTTTTCCATGAGAGGAGTAGTTGAAAGCACAAGGCCTCTGGGCCAAATTTCCGGGTCTAAATACTGGCTCTACTGCTTACTACCTGTATGAGCTTGTAAAATGGGCATAACAATAGTAGCTTGCCTCCTAGGTATTAAGATTAAATGAGTTTATGCTAGTGATGTACTTAGAACAGCGTCTGGTGCTTAGTGTCAGATATTATTATGGCATGTATACTTGGTGTTAAATGTTGGTGTTAAACAGTCTCATTAAATATTTGTCCTTTTGCCAGTAACAGTCAATGGGGATGGGCCCATATCTGACTTGTTTTGCATTTCTCTTGTATCTCAAATATCTAGCTCACTGCTTGCCATGTAGTGGGTACTTATTAAATAATTTTGAAAGAATAAATGAATCTATATACTGCTAATAATTTAACTATAAAGAGAAACAGTATATGATGAATGTTTCTCCACTTTATTCTCTTTAAAAGTTTCCTGTTTAATTAAAGAAAAAAAGGACAGATTTTATTTGCAAAATACATTGACACCTTTCCATAGCAACATCCTGTAACGTGACATTCAATAGAACCAATGAGTTATAGTCAATATAGAGGGGAATAACTGTTATGATCATTTGGTATATTATAAATGTTATACTGACTGTTGGCCTGACAACTTGGGTATAAAGCGTGTATGTTTCTTTCTTTCTCTCATTAACTTTGTCATATGCTGCTGTTTTTCTAGGGAAAACAACAAGGCATAATCGAGGGAGAGTTTGCTATTTGTATTAGTTTATATCATGGTTATGAATTATTGCAGCAAATGGGAATGAGATCATTATATTTCTTCCTTTGTGGAATTATGGATGGAACCAAAGGTAAATTATACGAAATTATTTAAAGAAATAACGACATATATTATTTTGGTTATAGACATATGTTGAACTGTTTGGATTACTTAAAATGCCTTAATTTAAAAGTCAGTGGAATAATTATATAACATGGCCATGTTTCCTTGTTTTAGATAAATTGCTAGAAAAAAGAAAGCCATTCATTAATACATATGTGAAGGTGAAACTGGAAAAAGTTGCTAGTTTTCATATTTAAATTTGAAAAACTTGTATTTGTTGCTAAAGTTTAATTTCTTTTTAATAAACATTAAATTTTGAGTAATGTTATTATTACTTATCTGGGAAACCTTTTCTTAATTTCTGAAGGAATGACACGGTCAAAAAATGAACTTAGCCGAAATGAGGACTTCATGAAACTCTATAATCATCTAGAGTGTATGTTTGCAGGTACACGTAGTACTTCAGCATGTGGTAGATCTACTATCCAAAAAGGTCTGGTTTTTCATTTAAAATTGTATATTGTGTTGTTTTTCTTTCTCAAGGTTAATTTTGAAATTTTGTTCCATTGAGGCACATGTCTAGATTATTTATAGTTACTTATGTTTCTGTAGCAACAGACCTGTTAAATGCCTATAGATTTTATTCTTTAAGTTGGGATTAATATATATTCAAGTTTAAAGTTTATAAATTTTAAACAAGTTTATAAATTTTAAACATATAATGTTAGTGGTTGTTCTTGGTAGTAGAAATTCTCCAGAACCACCAAAAATTAGTTTATAGTTTAACTAAATGCGTATTTTTGCCTTTTTGCTTTGCTGCCGATTCCTGTTTGGATTCTCTCTCAGACTAAAATTTTCATAAAAATTCAAAGTTCATTTTACCGTAAGACTTATGTGCTACCTAGATGCTACTTTTTAAATAAAAAGAAAAAAGCAAGTTTTAACATATGTTGTTTGAAAAGGATAACTTAATATACATTAGTGTAATTGAATATGGAAAAAAATGTAATTTTTTTTTTTGCAGGAGATAAAGATAAAAATTTTATTTATAGTCATCCAAAGTTAAAGAAATTAGAAGAAGTTGTAGTTGAACACTTCAGATCATGGAATGGTAAGTCGTATTTGTCTTTTGAACTAGTTCTTGTCTAAATGCACTTCAAAAATTTTAATTAAAGTATTTTTTGTTTTATAGCTAAGAACTCCTCTGAAAAGAAATGCGATGAGACCAGAGTTATGATCTTCTCTTCGTTTCGAGATAGTGTTCAAGAAATTGCACAAATGCTTTTACAACATCAGCCAGTTATTAGAGTAATGACTTTTGTTGGCCATGCCTCAGGAAAAAGCACGAAAGGTTTTACCCAGAAGGAGCAACTGGAGGTAATCATTTTTGGAGGTGATGAAAATAAAAATAAAATTGATTAGCTTTGGACTTTTTAAACTCACCAGTCAATTGGCTACTTAAAGATAATTTTGTAGCAAAAATAGAAATAAAAATAAGCATATTGAAAGACCATAAAAGTGTTTTATATGGTTTTGAAACTTTTTTTTTAAAGTAACGTAAAGTGAGACGGTTAAGCAGCAAGGCTCTGAACGTTGGAATCCTGACTCTGCACTTATAAGTTTCTTTACTCCTTGTCCCTCAGTTTTCCTTATCTATAAACTTCATAGGTAAGGATTGTTGTAAGCATTAAATGAGATCTTATTGACAGTCATCAATAAATGTTTACTATTTAAGTCTCTTTAATAATTTATTCTAAATAAATAATGAGTTTATCTCTCTCTTTTTTTTTTTTGTTAAGAAACCATAGTGGTATTTAAGGTAGCCCCATGCTCTGCATAAGAGGTCATAAGTTTTCTAAGTGCTGTGACATTTTGAGGGAAATTTTAGACTATTTATTTTTATAAATTCTATATGGGTTTTTTGCAAATTAGCTATATAGGTCTACACTTGGGTAATCACTGACAATTACGTGTGTCTTTAATGTCTAATTCATTTTGACACATCCTTTTTTTTTGATTCTGTGGACATTAATAGGTGAGGAATTCTCATTCTTTAAATACCTTTTATATCACTTCTCACTGTACTCAAAAGAGTTTATTTAAGCTGGTTGGATATGGTGGGGAGTATCATCCTGAATCTGAAGATAACACCTTTGCCAATCGTGAAGTCAGATTATAAGTAATTTAAGGGGTTCAGACATCTAGTGGGTAATCATTACTACTCTTAATATTTATGACTGAAAAATGAAGTGGATTATTGCCTTGGAGGTCAAGCATTTTCATTTTTAGAAACATCCACGGTACCTTACCTGGTCCCTGGCCAATTTTGATATTACCTCATTTATATTAGTAAATTTTTTTTTTTTTTTTTTGAGGCGGTGTCTTGTTCTGTCACCCAGGCTCGAGTACAGTGGCATCGTCATAGCTCACTGCAACCTCAAACTCCTGGGCTGAAGATTCTCCTGTCTCAGACTTCCCAGTAGCTGGGACTACATACAGGTGTGCACCACCATGCCTGGCTGATTTTTGTATTTTTTGTAGAGATGGTGCCTCGCTGTTGCTCAGGCTGGTCTTGAATTCCTGGCCTCAATCAATCCTCTCTACTTACTTGGCCTTCCAAAATGCTAGGATTATAGGCTTGAGCCATTCAGCCTGGCCAATAAAATTTTTATGTAGGCAAAAGTAACAACCCTTTTTATTACTCCTATACATAATTGCTTTCATAACAGCACTTTTATTTTGAAATGAGCTTTCATTCAAATAATTGTGATTAAATTATTAATTTATTTAGAAGCC
>RJWJ010049191.1:0-10343 GCA_004363605.1 Indri indri | reverse complement strand
AAAAAAAAAAAAAAGGCATATTTTTAAAGACCTAGAGAAACATTATATGATGTTAAGTAAAAAAATACACATACATACCTATATGTGAACATAAGCTGGAAGAATATACCAAAATAGAAACAGTAGTTTCTAGGCTATGAGATTACTTTTCTTCTTAATGCTTTTAAAACATTTTCTAGATTTTTACACATAAAATATTGGTGTACTGCATATTATGTTAAGTCAAACTATATGAAATCGCCTGTATTTATAGATAAAAATGGTATATTTTCAGTTTCATAGAGTTGAACTTCATAGATTTTCCTAATAGATTATAAGGGTATTGTAGCATTGTGGTTACAGAGTGTAGGCTCTGAAGCTGGATACCTGGCCCCACTACTCAGTTCTTACTCTCTTGTACCTCAGTTCCTGTATATGTAAAATGAGACTAATTATAATAACCTCCCCTATAGGGTTGTCAGGATTAAATGAGTTAATGCATGTGCAAGCACAAAATAGTACCTGGAACATAGTTAAGTGCTGGGTAAATGTGAATAATTATATATTTTTTATATTGAGAAAAAATAATGTATGTTGTGAAAAATCATCTATGTTGTTAATGGGGAGTGGAGACATGGATCATACCAAGCAATTGATGATCATTAAAGCATTTTTATTTGAGTTTAGAATTAAAATATCACGTATTTGTACAAACAACCACAGCTTCTGTGTGTTTGGTCCTAATCTTTCTAGCCCGTTTTATCAGTTTCTTAGAATCTAGGTTAGTTCAATAGTGAATGTGGTAGGTAATCAAAAATATGAGAAAACAAGTTCTACTTTACATGGGAAAATAGTTTAGAAGGATTAATTTACTCTCCATTTTACACAACTAGTTAGTGGGGAGGTTGATTAGAAATCCAAGTTCTTGGTGTTTACTTCACAATTATTCATTTTTTTTTCAATTTTATTTTCCCAGGATGATCCCCACACAAACTTGGTGATTGAAGCTATAAAAAATGATCATCTCAGGCAAATGGAGCGTGACAGGTAATATCATCAGCACTTAATAATTAAAACTTAATAATGTAGTTTTAATTTTTATAGAAGGCTGAATGTGCATTCTGTTTCTTATAAAACTTGTTATATTCAGTGTATTTCTTGAGTAGTGCTGTTGTTTCACCATTTCTGTACTTCAGGTCATCTCAGTCCTCATGCTGACTCAATTATTCTTACTTAGTTATTCTGTAACTTGTTTCCCTCTGCATTTGGTGTAATATTGGAATTTTATTTTACCCTTATTTCAAAAATTATGCTTTTCTATTTTTGTCCTACCTCCCAGTTAAATATCACTCTGAGAGACAAAATTCTGTTTCATTTCTTCCTTCCTCTAATATAGTAGGTACTGTGACCTATTTCTACCTAGAACACTTCTGACACCAAATGTACAGTTTTCCCACACCAACCACCAATTAATTATCCAACTCTCTGGACACCAAGGGTTCAGTCCAGCAAGACTGCCTCGCTCCCTGCTGCAGACACCGGTTGCAAGTCTGGGCCTCCTGTACTTCTGACTGACCTGCTGGAAATCACGGGTTCCCAGCACCCCCTCCTCATGTTCAGTAATTTTCTAGAAGAGCTCACAGAACTCAGGATAACACTTTACTTAGGTTTACCACTTTATTATAAAGGATACAACTTAGAAACAACCAAATGGAAGAGATGCATAGGTATGTGCGCAGGGGTGTGGAGCTTCCATGCCCTCTCTGGGTGCACCACCCTCCCGGTATCTCCATGTGTTTGCCAACCTGGACGCTCTCGGAACTCCATCATTTAGGATTTCTATGGAGGTTTCATTATGTAGGCATGATTGATTATGTCATTGGCCATTGGTGATTGAACTCAATCTCCAGCCCTTCTCCTCTCCCTGGAGGTTGAGGGGTGGAGCTGAAAGTTCCAGCTCTCTCCATGACATAGTTGGTTCCTGTGGTAACCAGCTCCCATTTTTAAGTTTTCTAGGTGCCACCAAGAAATTACCTCATTAGCATAAACTCAGGTATGGTTAAAGGGGCTTAGTATGAGCAACAAAAGACACTTCTGTCACTCAGGAAATTCCACGGGTTTTAGGAGGTCCATGCCAGGAACTGGAATGAAGACCAAATATATTTCTTCTTATATCAAAACATGACAGGAACCTAGTCTCTGTCAAGTGTGGTTTGAAAATTTTAATATGTATTGAACATGCAATAGGTATATTAGGACTATATCACATGATGGAGGGTTCTTAACCTTTTTTAAAAATTGTGGGTAAAACACATAACATAAAAATTACCATCTTAACCATCTTTAAGTATACAGTTCAGTAGTGTTAAGTACATTCACATTGTTGTATAACCAGTCTCAGGAACTCTATTCATCTCGCAAAACTAAAACTCTATACTTATTAAACAATAGCTCCTCCTTCATTCCCTCCCCAGCCCTGGAAACCTCCACTCTACTGTCTATGACTTTGACTACTCTTGGTACCTCATATAAATGGAATCCTACAGTATTTGTCTTTTTGTGACTGCCTTATTGCATTTAGCATATGTCCTCAAGGTTCATCCATGTTATAGCATGTGTTAGAATTTCCTTCCTTTTAAGGCTGAATGATACTCTATTGTATATATGGAGGGCCCTTAATCTTTAGGGATTAGTTTAACATTAAAAATAAAGCAGAGACTTACACTTCTGGGAAGATGAAGTAGACATACTTTTCCCTGTTCTTTCCGCTAAGTACAACTAAAAGCCCTGGAAGTTTTATACAAAACAAATATAAGGAGAAAGGTGGAGAGAAGAAAGCAGACTGGCTAATGACCTCAGAATGGGGAACAACATGGTAGTGAGTCCCCTTCACACATCCCAGACTTGGAGCTAGTGCAGGTGGCAATCAGAAGTCACCAATGGGTGTGTTATAAAACAAAATAAAACAAAAAGCCCTAATAAAGCCTGCTTTCTCTAGCCAAAGGATCCAGGAAAGGTGTAAGCTAGTAAGACTGAAAACTTACAGATAAATACCACAGAAAAAAGTGGCTGTACCCCTATGTACACCAGCAAAAGCCAAGTTGGGAGGGAGCCCAGATTTCCACCGTTATAAGGCTAGAGGAGATGCCCCCAGCATCCCACCAGGTATCAGAGAAGGCCAAGTAGGGAGCCAGGACTTTAATCCCTAAAGTCTGTCCCACTCCTCTGGTGTCAGTGGATGACACACGGGGAGCCTGGAATTCCACCCCCACCCAGCAGTAATGAAGTACCCCTCCCCCTTTCTTCTGGGATAGTGTCAGAGGAGGCTTAGTGGAGAGTCAGGGCTTTAGTCATCACCCACTGGTGGCAAGACCCCCGCCCCTCCATGGCCTTAGTAAGACCATGTGAGAAGCAAAAACTCCCACCCTGCCCAGCAGAAACAAGGACCCCCTGCCCACTTGAGTGTCAAAAGAGGCATGTGAGGAGGCTGGATTTCCACCTTCACCTGGCAATGATAAGGTGATGTCTCTCCTTCCCCTGATGGAGTGGTGTCCAGAAAACCAGCTAAAACAGAAGATTTAAATACAATCCAGGGTCTCATAATTCAGAAATGTACAAGTTTCCATCAAGTATCATTTGTTATACCAAAATAGGAAGATCCCAACCTGAATGAAAAAGGACAATGAGGCCTGGCCCGTGGCTCACACCTGTAATCCCAGCACTCTGGGAAGCTGAGAAGGGAGAATCACTTGAAGTCAGGGGTTTGAGACCAGCCTGAGCAAGAACAAGACTCCATCTCTACAAAAACATAGAAAAATTAGCTGGGCATGGTGGCGTGCACCTGTAGTCCCAGCTACTTGGGCGGCTGAGGCAGGAGGATCGCTTGAACCCAAAAGTTTGAGGTTACAGTAAGCTATGATGACGCCACTGCCCTCTAGCTCAGGAAACAGAGTGAGATCTTCTCTTAAAAAAAAAAAAAAAAAAAAAGAAAGACAATACATGCCAACGTTGAGATGACAAAGATGTTAGAATTGCCTGACAGATTTTAAAGCAGCCTTGATAAAGAGCCTTCAACAAGCAATTACAAACATGCTTAAAACAATGAAGATGTAGCCTCAGAAAAGAAATAAAGGATATAAAGAAGAAACAAATAGAAATTTTAGAACTGAAAAATACAATAACTGAAATAAGCTTAGGGAATGGGCTCATTGGTAGAATGGAGGGTATAGAGGAACATTTTAGTAGACTGGAAAGCAGAAGATGGAAATTGCCCAATCTGAACAACAGAGAGAAAATGGTAAAACCCAAAATGAGTAGAGCCCCAGGGACCTGTGGGACTGTAACAAAGATCTAACATTGTGTTATTAGAGTCTGGAAAAAAGAAGAGAAAGAGGATGAAACTAAAGAAATAATGACTGAAAACTTCTGAAATTTGGCAAGAAAAATAAACCTACTCAAGAAGTTGAGTGAACCCCAAACAAGATAAACCCAAGGAAATCCATGTCAAGATATGTCATGATTAAACTTCTGAAAATTAAGGACAAAGAAAAAGTCTTGAAAGGAGCCAGAGAAAGACGCCACCTTATTCATAAGGAAGAAACAATTAGTATGACAGTGGAAAAGTCTTAAATCAACTAGCTAAGCTTCCTAGCACAAAAGCCTAGACAAAGAAGAGCAAGGTCAACCTAAAGGAAGCAGAAGGAAAGAAATAATAAAAAGAATAGAAGTAATTGATGTTGAAAATAGGGAATATAGAAAGTCAATAAAACATAGAGCTGATTCTTTGAAAAGATCAATAAAATTGACAGACTTCTAGCAAGAGAGACAAATAAGATAGAAAACACAAATTACCAATATAAGGAACAAAATGAGCTATCACTACAGACCTTGCAGGCATCAAAAGTATAATAAAAGAATACTACAAACATAAATTTGACAACTTAGATGAAATAGACCACTTTCTTGAAAACCACAAACTACCACAAGTCATTTAATGTGAAATAGGTTACTTGAATAAGCCCTATAAATTTTAAGGAATATAGATGTGAAAATCCTCAAGAAAATACTAGCAAATCAAAATATTAGCAAAATGTTGAGAGAATTATACACCATGATCAAGTGGGATTTTTCCCAGGAATGTGAAATTGGTTTAACACATAAAAATCAATTAATATAATACAGGGTATCAGTAGAATGAAGAATACAAACTACGTGATGGTCTCAGTAGAAATAAAAAAAAAAAGTAACAAAATGCTTTCATGGTGAAAAACAAAAACCTCAAAAAGGAGTAGAACGAAGGTCCCTCAGTTTAATAAAGCGCATATATGAAAAACCCACAGTTAACATCCCACTAATGGTGAAAGATTCAATGCTTTCCACCTAAGATCAGGAATAAGATAAGGACATCCACTTTCATCAGTTCTGTTCATCATTGTACTGGAGCTTTGGCAGTTAAGGAAAAAAAAAGTAAAGACTCAGATTGGAAAGGAACAAGTAAAACCATTTGTTTGTAGATGACATGGTCTTGTATACAGAAAATCCTCAAGGACTCAACTCAAAAACTGTTAGAACAATAAACGATTTCAGTAAGGTTGCAGAGTAAAAAATCAATAGTATAGAAATATACTAATGGCTTCTTGGCCTTTTGGCTAAGATCAAGGGTAGTATCTGTTCCTAACAATTTAATATCTGATACTTCTGTCTGAGGACGATCTATTAAATGGGTTTTTCGAGCAGGGAGATGGAATAGGAGCTTGCTCCATCCATTTATGCCTCAACCTGGTATTGCAATCTTCCAGAAATGATGCACCCCTCAGAAAAAAATATATATACTACCAAGAACTATTCAAAAATGAAATTAACAATTTTATTTACAATAGCATAAAAAGTATTAGGAATATTCAAGAAATCCCAAAACAACAGATTCTGGCATGGATGCCGAGAGAAAGGAACACTTACACACTGTTGCTGGGACTGAAGACTAGTACAACCTCTGTGGAAAATAGTATGGAGATTCCTCAAAGAACTAAAAGCAGACCTAATATCTGATCCAGCAAGCCCACTGGATATTTACCAAAGGAAAAAAATCCATTTTACCAAACAGACACTTGCACTCGAATGTTTATTGCAGCACGATTCATAATTGCAAAGATGTGGAATCAACCCAAGTGCCCATCAGTCCATGAGTGGATTGATAAAATGTGGTATATGTATACCATGGAGTTCTACTCAGCCATAAAAAATGATGAATTAATACCTTTTGTAACAACCTGGATGGAACTGGATTCTCCTAAGTGAAGTATTGCAAGAATGGAAAAACAAACGCCACATGTACTATTAAATTGGAACTAACTGATCAGCACTCAGCACATACAGAAGTAAAACTCAATGGAAAGTAAGCAGGAGGGAGGGGAAAAGGGGACGGGTGAAATCACACCTAACGGGTACGATGCACACTGTCTGCACGATGGGCACATTTATAACTCTGACTCAAGCTATACAAAAGCAATCCATGTAACCAAAACATTTATACCCCGGGAATATTCTGAAATTTAAAAAAATTATTAGGAACAAATTTAATGAAAGAATTGTAAAACTTATGCTCTGAAAACTATAAAACATTGTTGAAAGAACAGAAAGAAGCTAAATAAATGATATCTCATGTTTATGGATACGCACGCACTTAATAATGTTAAGGTGGTAGCACTCCCTAAATTGATTGACAGATTCAATGCAATCCTTATCAAAATTCTGGCAGTGTTTTTGCAGAAAGCTACAAGTTGGCCCTAAAACTGATAAGAAAATGTGAGGGACACAGAATAACCCAAAGAGTGTTGAAAGAGACTAACAAAGTTGGAGGACTCAAACTATAAAGCTACACTAATGAAGACTTCATGATACTAGCATAAAGACGGACATGTAAATCAGAGGAATGGAACTGAGAGTCCAGGAAAAAACCCTTAGGATTAGTTTCAAGGATGCAAGCCTGGTTCATTGTTAGAAAATCAACGTAATCCACCATACTATATATTTAAAGAAGAAAAATCATGATTCAAAAAAGATGAATCTTTTGTCTGTTTCTTTTTATGTTTTTGTGATGAATGGATGTTGGATTTTGTCAAATGCTTTTTCTGCATCACTTGTTACATAACATGGATATTACTCAACAACAAAAAGGAGTAAACCATTGATACATGCAACAATTTGGATAGATCTGAAGAGAATTGTACGTCATGAAAATAGCCAGTCCCAAAAGATATGCTAAATGATTCCATTTATATAACATTCTTAAAGTGATAAAATTATAGAAATGGAGATCAGGTTTGTATTGTCAGGAATTGAAAAGGGTGTGGGGACAAGGGCATGGAAGTACGATGGAAATATTCTGTATCTTGATAAGCAGCCAGTAACCTGGTTACAATATTGTACTTTAGTTTTGAAAGCTGTTACTGTTGGGGGAAGCTGGCTAAAGGGTACATGGGATCCCCGTTATTTTTTTACAAATGTTTGCAAATCTGCACTTGTCTCAAAAAGTTTAAAAGCAAGAATAACTATTACAAAATGAATGTTTAATGACTTGGAAAGATGGTATTTCTATATTAATACTGTGTATTAAGTATGAAGAGCAGGTTATAAGGTAGTATGTACATTTTGAGTCCATCGTAAGAACTGTATGTATAAATCCAAGAAGAAATGACTAGGAGAACTTTAATCCACCACTATAAATTGGTATATCCGCTTGGAAAGCAGTTTGGCATTTTTCACCAATGGTGATGATGCACATTTTGTATGTATACAATATATATGTTTCATATGTACACAATACATATACATACACATACGTATAGACATGTATGCATATACCACATACAAAAGCAACATGTAATTCAGTTTACTATTTATCACACCCTATTTCTTCAGGGGCCATGTCAGTCTTTACTTTCATGCCCACAGTGTACTTCCACCGCAGAGCCTTGTGTTTCTCCAGTATCTCTTTCTTTCTTCAGTTTATCAGAAGGCATCAGAAAGCAAAAAAGAAAAGAAATGAACACTGTTGACCTAGAAGGCAGTCATGGCTTGCTAATCAAGTTTCCTAGTCATGGTTTTTAGCCTGACTTATAAATAGATTTCTAGTCCATTGTTGAGTAGGCTTTTGTGGTATGTTAGCTTTGATAGATAGATTATGTTTACACTTAAATTTTAAGAAATGAATTCAAACTTTTTTTGTACCATATTTTTAAATATAACTTTTTTGTTTGTTTGCTATAGGAAAGCCATGGCAGAAAAATACATCATGACAGCAGCAAAACTCATTGCTCCTGTAATCGAAACATCTTTTGCTATAGGTTATGATTGGTAAGAGAGAAATTCAATAAAACTGCATGGATATAGTATGTTCTTTTCGTAATTTATATTTTTGATTTAAAATTCATATTGTCATTAGAAAAGTGAATAATTTTGTATGTTGATTTGTATTTATCAAGCAGATAATAATTATATGTTAAGATTAATATAAGCTGTTGTAAAAGTTCTAAGAAGATATTTTTCTTATTACTATGTCATTTTGTAAATTAAGTAGTTACGTGTCACCTAACAATGATTCAGTCAGCGACGGACCACATATACAACAGTGGTCTCTTAAGATTATAATGGAGCTGAAAAATTCCTATCACCTAGTGATGTCACAGGTGTCATGACATCATAGCACCACACAGTACTCACTTGTTTGTGGTGACGCTGGTGTAAACAAACCTAAGCTGCCAGTCATATAGACTCGTACAGTAATATCCCACCTGGGCCTTTACAGTCACTCACTGATCACCCAAAGCAACTTCCAGTTGTGCAAGCACCATTCATGGTAAGTGCCCTATGCAGGTGTACCATTTTTAAAATCCTTTGTACCATATTTTTACTTTACCTTTTCTATGTCTAGATAGATTTAGATATAAAAATACTTACCATTGTGTTATAGTTGCCTACAGTATTCAGTTCAGTTATGTGCTGTACAGGTTTGTAGCCTAGGAACTATATACGTGTAGTAGGCTATGCCATCCTATTAATAGGTTTGTGTAAGTATGCTTTATGATCACACAACAACAAAATTGCCTAACAATGCATTTCTCAGAACGTATCCTTGTTATTAAGTGATGTATTACTGTATAGTAAATACATAAACTAGTAACATAGTCATTTCTTACCATTATCAGGTATTCTGTACTCTACATAATTGCATGGGCTACAATTTTTTACAGTGCAGATGTTTGCACCAGCATTATCACAGACACATGAATTGCAACACAACATTGCCACAGCTACAGTGTCACTAGGAAATAGGAATTTTTCAGCTCTATTATAATCTTATGGGACCACTGTCATATATATGGTCGGTTTTGGACCGAAACGTCCTTATGCAGCACGTGACCGTGTTCATTGGAATTGCCCTGGTTTCTTATTAAAAGTACAGATAACTGGGCTCCCCACTGCCTTTGCTCCCTAACCCCTGCCCTGTAGATATGAGTCAGGGTTCTGAAGTTGGGAGTATTTGTATTTTTATCAAGCCTCCCAAGCAATTCTGATGCATACCATACTGTAACTCTTTACCAGTGATATCATCCTTGACTGCATATTAAAATTGGGGGATTTTAAATAATCCTGACCCCCAGGCTACACTCGAGACTAATTAAATGAGAATTTCTGGGTGTTGGGACTCAGGGGTCAGTATTTATAAAGCTCCTAGAGGGTTCTGTGATGTATATCCAACAAACAGAACCATTGCTTTGTGCTGTATGAATAGTTCTTGAATGCCACTGACTGAGGAACTCATTAAAAGATTCATTTAGTGTTAAATGGGACAGGAAAAAAAATTTTTTTTTTTCAAAGCTTTCCAGGTGGCTCTAATATGCAGCCAGGTTTGGGAACTCATATACTATAATCCAACTGTGTTATTGAAAAACAGAAGGTAAAAGTTAGTCCTGCAATTATTTGTGATTTTTACTAAAAATTCTGGTATTCTTACTATATTTCTATTAAATTCTTTGTATTTAATTAGAATATTTTGTAACCTTTTTATGAAATTATTTATGTTTATGAACTATAAACATTGAAAAAGTATACAAAATAGTAACATAAGATTAATAATGTATCACAAAGCAAACACCCATGTAACCACTACATAGCTTAATAAATAAAGCATAGAACATTGTCAGCACCTTAGAAGATCCCAATCCTGATCACCGCCCCTCCTACTCTGAAGGGTGTCTACTGTCCCAGCATTGGTGATAATCACATCCTTGCTGTTCTTCATACTTTAACCACCTCAGCAGGCATCCTTAAACATCATAATTTAGTTTTACCAGTTTTTTTAA
>RJWJ010049190.1:0-10329 GCA_004363605.1 Indri indri | reverse complement strand
AAAAATTTTATAACACAATTTATTTTAAAATACACAATAAATAGTGTAATACTAACAAACAAGCTTAAAGATTTCTGTGAGATTAATATATCAAATGACCTTCAGTATGCAAACTTTGTAGGAAATCTATGGGGAAAAAATTAGACTTCATAAATTGTAAAAGGTAAGGACTGTAAAGGTATTTCTTTAAACATATTAAAAAGTAATGCCATTTAATAAAGGTATGAACAGGTTGGTCTGAGTGCAGTGATGTTTACAATTAATTGACCACAACCAGTTATAGTTTTCTTTGTCCCTTCTCCACTCCCACTGCTTCACTTGACCAGCCTGAAAAAAAAAAGTGTGAACAGGCCTCTAACTCTTTAAGAAGGAGAAACTGCTCCAGAGTCTCCCGTTCTTAAATGGCTAGCTGTAGGGATATTGATTAGATTTACTCTGACTGAAATTCACTGAACTTGTTGAATTGTGAAATAACTAGCTGGCTAAAATATAACTTGGACTTTTGGAAAATTAGCTTATCTCATTTGGATTTCTCAAGTGACTTTATACTTTACATAATTAACATACTGTGTTCAAATCAGTAAAAATAAGTTTATCAGCTCAATATGATGTGTGCATTAATAGCATTAAACATATAGGTTTCCAAAAATTGAGATATCTGATATTGTGAAACATCTTACAGAGCTTAGCTCATCAGGGGTCTAAAATTTCAATGTCTTTAATAAATAAAAAGTTTAGGCTCTGATCTTTAAAATGAACCAAGGAAAAAGGAATGCTGAATTTCTTTGTAAAAGGTTTTTATTGGCATAATCTTGAAATCCTTAAAGAGTTCTTACCCAAAATCAATTTCCTTTTTACATTTGCTGTTTCTAATAAAAATATCCACTTTCTCAAAATTTGAACAATTTGATTTTTTTTCAGAGTGAGTAAAGCATAGTTTTTCAATCTCTGGAGACAAACTTTGTTGTTTCCTTTCTTGTAAACGGACCTATATTTTGAGGTAAAAAAAAATCAATTATTGAAAGTTTAAGCATTCAGGTAAAATTTAAAGAGAAAAAAAAGTGCTTTTTCTTACAATATTTTCATTTCCAGCTTGTTGAGGTAGTAGTTCTGTCATGGAGGATGCACCAAACTTGGACATAGCAGCATTTGAGAAATAAATATCTGGCTTCTCATGTGATGAAACAAAACTAAAAATTAAAATTAATTATTTGTAAAATATGACAAACGAGAGAAACAAACTATTCTAATTTGGATCACAGTGATTTTTTAAGGAATATGATTAAAGTTTATCACACTTATCACAAAAAATTGATGATGTTTCTTATGCTTATGGAGAACTTGGTATATTTCCTTTCCTTTAGACCAAACCACAATTTATATATTCCAAATTAGGTAAGAATACTACTTTTAAGGGACTACAGAAATAATCATTCAACAATTTTCTTTAAAATTGAGTCTTATGCTCAATTGTTCATTACCTATAATCCTGTAAATCTTTTCTAAATGCTATTTGCTTAACTTTTAATTTCCTTCCCTATTCTGGTCTCACTGTAGATAGACATTTTTAGTTATATACTTACATGTAACTGAATACTAAAATTCACACTTAACCTTCTGTGTTAATTCACTCATGAAACCACATTTATTATTTACTACCATAAGCCAGATATTGTACTATGAGCTGAGTATAAAGTGGTAAAAAACAAAAACAAAAACAAAAAACCCTCAGGGGCTTACCATCTAGTAGAGGAGCAGACAATGAATAAAAACAAATATATATACAATTATAGATGCTGAAATTATATGAAGGAAATGAACTGGGTAATATCATAAGAAATAACAGTGTGGAGGCATAAACCCATTATAAAAAGATGGTCATCAATGCATCTCTGAGGAGATGACAATTAAAGCTGACAAAAGCTAAAATGTGAAGCCATGCAAGGAGCAATGAGCAGTCAGTGGGGGTAGGGAAGAAGGCCCCTTGGTTACATCTGGCCTACAGACATTATTATCATCATCATTATTATTATTATTATTTGGAGGAGGTACAGCAGAGTCCATAACATATTTTTGAAATAGTTGACAAAATTTAAAAATCATGAAATACCACACAAGATTTCAGATTCCTAGCTTTTCTTGAAAAATCAGAATATTTGACAACACTAGACTCACATTTTTTGCATAGCAACAACTAACTGGAGAAGAGTAGTGCTTGTTCCCTTTAGATGGGAAACTCTACAGTTGGCTTTGGCCCACCAAATCCTGAAAGCATTTGGGTTTGTGACTCCTGACTGATTAGATTAATAGATACAGTACAGAGTTTATGCAAGGCATTCAAGGCCCTTAGAATCAGACCTCAGCAATCTCAGCTTTAATGGTGTGGCCATATATACCACACTTCACTGATCTTTGAGCATGGAATGCCTTTTCAAGCCTTATCCCTTTACAGATGCTTCTTTACACCTGCAATGCCTATCTGCCTCTTGTCTATTTGTTAAACTCCTATTTAGTTTTCAAGTTATATAAAAAATGAAGATTCTTGGGCTCCAGGCCCAGAAATAAAGATTCAGTAGGTCTAATGTGGGCTCAGGAATGTGCATTTTTCATATGCACCCCTAGGTGGTTATGACAACAGCACTTAGAAAAACAAACCTCTAAGAAGGTTGAGGTTGGCTAATACCTTATAGCTTCTCTGACATCTAATGACTCAATTCCCCCATCTTCAATTATGAATCAAGAGCCTAAAAAGTTGTAAATATTACAAACTAAAGTTCTAAAACTTGCCTGTTTGATGTTTCTCCTTGGAATTTGCTCTTTGACTCTTGTAGGGATAGCTTACTTCCTCTGGTAGTTGAACCCAAAGTGTTTCCAAGTCCTACATAAAGAGATAACATTTTAAAATAAAATGCCAGGAAACAGTTGAATGAATTGTTTCACAAGTTCTAGAAGGTCTCTCACCAACAGATACAATCTAGTTAAGGAAGGAATAAATAATCCTTCTCAATCATCAAATTTAATATTTTATCTTTTTGTAAGCATTTATTTATTTTAGAGAAGAGGTCTTGCTATATTGCCCATGCTGGCCTTGAACTCCGGGGCTCATACGATCCTCCCTCAGCCTCCTGAGCAGCTTAGACTACAGGTGCATGCCACCATACTGGCTAATCAAATTTAATTTGCATAGAAAAATAAGGGCACAAAGCTAAGGGAATAAAACTATACAACACTCAGGTTAGCTTTTTGGTCACTATGTTAAGAGGACCTCAAACAACTTGTGATGTTGTTAAATATATATTTGGTTTTTGACTCCTGTTTCTTTCTTAGGGTAGATAGCACCAGATTGAACTGGGTTGGAGGAACGCAGCTGTTGTTCACTGCAGAATTGATTGCTTGCTTGGTGTGTGGGGGAAAAAACCCCCACACATTTGGTCACGGAAGTCTTCTGTTATGATTTTGGTGTGGAAGCAGAGGAAAAACAGTTTGTGTTTTTCCACTCACCACCATTATTTATATATTTATATTTTAATTGATGAAAATAAGTCAAAGTTTAGTCAATATTTTCAATTGTCTGCACATAATCATTTAAAGTGCTTTATATATGGGGGGAAATGGCATTTATTGAGACTGATTTTCCCAGAGACAAAGCTAGGCCCGCATGATGAGGCTACCTCCAAAAGATCAGTACACATTGCCTATTAACTTGCAGTGCACAATGACATTTAAGCTTGAGGTAGGGATTGGTAGTTGTCCAGTGATATACAGAACTGTGCCTAATGACCCCATACGATGGAGATTTTCCTGGCCTATTTTGTGAAGGTGGTCAAATTCTATTTTTTCTAGGAGTATTAGCTGTTTCGGTAATTCCTAGAGCCCTGAAATAATATTTCAACTTCTAACTATTCCCTTAGAAAGATTTTTTTTCAAGAGCATGAGGTGGTACAGTAAGGGGCAACTATAATTGTGGGAATAAGAGTGCACTGAGAAGGCTGAGCAACTGATTTCCTTCCATCAGCCCTGATAGGAGAGAGTATCTCAATTTGCTATCTTCTTATACTTTAAAAAGATTTTCAATTCTTAGTTTTAGTGAAATAGCGTGAATTCACCTTTAACTCAAAGAACTAAGTCCCGTTATTTCGTGGTTCTATATGACTTAAATTCAATTTCCAATACAGAAGAAACAAATACTTTCTTATTTATTTATTTATACCTGAAAAGTCAATATTCTGACTAGAAATAAAAGTGATTTTATTTTATCTGCAAGCAGAAGAATATTTTTAAAAATAGAATATTTTTGTCCTTTACAAATATTAGCAGACCAAGTGTGATCTTAGAATGGAGAGCAGGATAGGCTGGTTTATGTGATAAAATTCAGTAAATAATATGAATTTTAATAGGGTCTTTCACAAGATAGGACCAATAGAATAGGAAAAGCTCACTTGCTATATCATTATCATGGAATAAGCTGACCTCTGTCGGGGAAAATGCTCTTTGTAGAAGGATCCCACTTTCAGTTTTGCTAAAAATTATAATCTTAACAAACCAAATCTAACTAAACAAGCTCACAAAAAAGACAAAGAAACATAGTCTCAGGAGCTGAAATGAAAAATATTCCAGGAATTTCTAATAAAATTAATTCATGCTAAAATATAATTTTACCTGATGTTTTTGTCTTTGCAGTATCAGTTGAAAAGTTAGTAACTTCTATTAAGTCTTCATCATCAAAATCATCCCAAACTTCATTTCCCAATTCAAAGTTCACATTCAAAACTTCTGGAAATGGAGAGTTGCTTTTATCTGCATCTGTCAAATTTTGGTTTCCAGATACGTTAAGATTTCCACTGAATAACACTGTTTGAGGGGTTTTCTCATTCGAAGTTGTAGAATAGTTCCATCTAGAAAAATCTGTTATGTATATGCATAAAAGAGTACAGATACTTTTTTAACCACAAGTATCATAATCTATTGATAATATCAAATACATCTTTCAACTACTAAACAGAGCTCTTGAGTAGTAGTTTTCAAAAGCATTGTGTTAAGCATTGTCGAATATTGTATTCGGTCAATTCTATTAACTGTATTACATGTGCTGATACTTGTACTAAATTTAATTTTCAATAAATTTTTTTAGACAGAATTAATTTTTCCTCTTAATTCTTATGTGAGAATAACTCTACTCCATGATTGGATTACAATAACTTCTAAAATGGTCTTCTTCCTCCAGCTTTTCTCCCTGCAAGTTAATTTTTGGTATTGTTATAAAATATATTTGTCTAAAATATACATTGATTTTTTTCCTGCTAAAAAATTCTCAGTATTATACATTGTTTATAGCATGTACATTTATTATTATAAATAGTTGTATGATCTTAGACAAATTGTTCAAATTCCATGACTCTGCTAATGGGTATAATAATAGTACCAACCTCAAAAGACTGTTACAGAAATAGTACCAACCTCAAAAGACTGTTACAGAAAGTAAATGTCTTTATTTGCAGTTTTGCACAGTAGAATACTAACAAATGTTTAATAACTGCCTCTTCAAAAAATATATGCATATGTATATATACATGTTTATTATAAATTGTACTGATGTATAGGATGTGTACCACACAATTTGTAAGTAATAATAAAATATATAGCATGCTTAAATGTAAATTTCATATATCTAATTGATTCTTGCTGAACGTTTTCATTGAACTTTGCTACTCTTCCATCTGTAGTCAACCCATGGTTGCAACCGACGAATGGGTTCTCATATGAATGTTGTTTGATATTTTTGTTGACTTTAACAAGTAAGATGAAAATAAAACAACAAAGACATATGTTAGGCCTTAACTCATACATCACTGACTTAAGCAACTTCTTTGCCAAATTTGATAGTAGTTTTTAAATACTAGAAGAATATTCCCTCAATTTTTGTGTTATTCATGATGTAATGGCTATAGTAACAACACATTGTTAAGTTTAATCTGCACTATTAACATTTGATCCATCACTTTTTTAAGTCTGAACAATTAACAAAACAATAAATCAAACCCTGATTGTTAGTGTTTGCTGATTGCCATGATATAAATACTCCCACCATAACTGATGTCAAGCTACTAATGTGACATAATTGAATGAGAAGTTGGGAAGAAATGCACAGTAGCACCCCATTATACAGTATTTCCACCACGTAGATAAGTAACCTCAAGAACACAGACAACAGTAAAATGTGGTAGAATAATTAGGAAGTGATGAATGTTGAGTATTTTTGCCTCTGTTTTTAACATAATTTATTAAATTAAAATTTATAAAATTAAATTTTTAATAATGGCTGAAAGAGTCCTAAAAATTTAACAATCATCTCTCATAAGCCAGTAGAATCTTGCTCAAGTATACTGCTAAATTTCCTCTACTTTAAACATCCTCTATCATCTTTTTCACCTATCCAAATCCTACTTTATCCTCTAACTGTATCTACAACTACAGTCCACATTATTCTACTTTTGTATGTTGATACATACACTCACACAATATGGAATATACTAAAAATGGAAGTGGGTACAGTGTGCAATGGGAATGCAGAGGAAAGAGGAACTAAACTTGAAATGGGAGTGAGACAGACTCCTTTAGGGTGATAACACATGAAGGAACAATAGTAGGAATTTGAGCTTGATAGAGCCATAGCTGTGGAGCAGGGCAAGAAGGAAAGGCAAGCTATTCCATAAGGGAGAATACCATGTAAAATACATAGCAGTATGAGAGATCAGAGATGGGGAAACTATAAGTTTTCAGGATTTCTGGAGCAAGGAGAAGGCAGGGCCCACTGCAACTGTACAGGTAGTTAAGTGCCAGGTCATGTTGAACCTTGTTTGCCATATTAAGGAGATTTTTGTTTTTTTCATACAAGCAAAGGATAACTATTGAAAGATGTCTTAGCAAAAGATTTACATGACCAGATATGCCTGTTAGATCACTTGAAATAGTTATGGACTGAAGGATAATGAGACCGGAAGCAGAGAGAAAAGTAAGAAAGTTATTGCAATAAATGAGAGATGAATTCTTAGGCTAGAGTATCAGTAGAAATGATTGAGAGGAAATAACAGATATGAGAGGTCTGTAGGGGGTAAAATAATTAAGATTTGGTGATTAATTATACATGGGGTGAGATATTTAGGATGACTCTTTTTCTGCCTTTACAGCTTAGAAAAGAAGAGAGTTTAGTCATTGAGCTAAGGGAAAAAGAGAAGGAACAGAGTGAGGTACAAAGAAGATGGAGTTCAGATGCTGACATGTTAACTTTTAGGTACGTATGTCCAGGAAGGTGATAGATAGGTGAATTTGGAGTTAGACAGAAAGATCTAGATGGGAGACACAGATTTAGAAATCACCAGAACAGAGTTAGCGAATGAAGACATCAGCTTGGATGATATTGTCTCGGAAAAGTTTTTGAAGGGAGAAGAATAAAGAAGCAAAAACAACAACACCAACAACAAAAGAAGCCTTTTGCAACATCAACAAGAAGAAAAGCCCAAGCAGTGGAGAAGTATCAGGAGAACCAATAGAATGGTTTAACTGAAACCAAAGGAGAGATTTCCAAAAGGAAGGAAAGATCAGAAGTATCAAATACTATTAAATACAAAGGTCAAAGAGAATAAAAGTTGAAAATAGTTCACTGAATTCAGCGCTTAGGAGGTCACTAAATGGCCTGAGCAAAAGCAGTTTCAAAGGAGTGATGGAGACAAAACCCAAATTTTAATGAATGAAGAGTGAGTATCATGTAAGGAAGTGAGCACATTGAGTGCAACTTGCTCTTTCAAGAATTTTTGTTTTGATGAGAAAGCAAGAGATAGAGGGCACAGGGACTCTAGAATTCTGTTTTTTGTCTGCCTGGCATGCTTTCCCTTATTTTAGGAGTAGCCCCCTTGTCCTTTGGGGGAACTACATCTACGGTTCCATGTGATCTTGATGAGGCCATCATTCAAAGCACCCTACTTTCCCTGGGGCCACGGGGATAAAATGACCCAGTCCCCAAGCTACAGGGATTGATTAAGGAATGAACTCATGACTCAAATGAGGCCAGTTTGAATGAATTCTGGTCTGCCAAAGTGAACAGGGAAAACTACTTTTTCCACTGAAGCTGCTAAACCGGGGAGAAGTAAGTTAGGGGTTATCAGCCATGTGAGGAAGCCTATTAAAAAATAAAGCCAATTAGCAACAAGCACAGCTAAAAGATTGAGAGAAAGCCAGAGGCATGATGAGATTACTTGAACGCCTTGATCTAGCCAAGATTAAAGCCAGATACATGTCTGGACTTTTCAGTTTACATGAGACAATCGGTTTCCTTTTTTTGTGCTTAAGTCACTTTGAGTAGAATTTGTATCACTTATAATCATAAAGGTCATGACTAGCAAGACGGTGACACAGAGCTGAAGAAAGAAGAGGCTTGAGCATATTTATATGCTAAAGAGAAAGATACGAGAGAGAGAGAGAGAGAGAGAGAGAGAGAGAGAGAGAGAGAGAGAGAGAGAAGAGAATGGAAATATGGGAAACAGGAGGGAGATAACTGGTCTTCTAAAGTCCCAGGGAAGACAGGATTGGATAGTATCAAGATTAAAGGAAGAGAGATAAACCTTGAATAGAAGAAAAGATAATTCTTCTTTTAAGACAAATAGAGGGTTAAGTGTGGGTGCAGAGACAGAGAAATATACAGTTGGGGGGTAGAAAGTTGAAAGAGTTCATATACTATTTGTTCAATTTTCAATTCTCTACTGATAACTGAAAGTCAATTTTGTTTTACAGAAATGGCATTGGACTGGGAATCAAGAGATATGGAATCTATTTCTGACCCTGCCATTATTAGATATGTGATTTTTGGGCAAGTCATTTAATCTCTTGGAGTCTTGGCTTCTTTCACTGTCAAATGAGAAATTGCACAAAGGTCCCTTCCAATTTAAATTTTATGATTCAACATATTTTCTCATATAATTTCTTACATTTTTTCTTCTTTCCTTCTTTAAACTGGAATAGAGATGATAAAAATTGCCATGTTTTTCTTAAAACATTCTCGAAAGTAGTATTTGAATATACTTAAAGTATATTTTGCCACCAAAGACTAATATGTGAAAAGTATTATAAATACACCCAGTTACTACTACTAACAGTACCAGATATTGTGCTGAGAGCTTCACATAAATATTCTCATTTAATCCTAAAATCCTTAAAATAAAACCAGATGAGAGAATTTAGGCTACATGGTTAAGTATACCATGAACAAGGTTACAGTAAATGGCAGAGGTAGGACTTGGATCTAGACAGATTGTTTCCAGATCCTGTGAACTTAACTGCTATCCTATATGGCTCCTTTTAAAAAAAGGAAGTATCTAAGTGGGACTTTACTATCATAGTATAAATTGATTTGGAATAGTGGGTGGAAAAGAAATAAAAGTAGGAAAACTATATAAAAACAACACAAAAGTAAACAGAGGGAAAGATGAAATCTGATGTGGAGGAGAACAGGGAATAGAGCAGTAGTATAAGGAAGGAGTAAGTTAGAAGGCTACAGGTTGATGGGAGAGAACAGTAAGAGGGTTGACTATTTTACTCATATCCACTTGGTAATGATATTCAGGCTTTTAACAAGTTAAATAAATGCTCTGATTTTCCAGGTGAGATTAGGGAACTTTTCTTAATCTCATATTGGGCCATGGTATCATAAGAGGTGGTAGATACTGCAGCCTTTGCCTCCCTAAGACCTTAGATTATGACAAGAGGAAGCATAAAGTGGCAGCATGAAGAAAAGAGTGGCAACAAAAGCCAATGCCAAACATATGAAATTATTTCTATATACATCCACTTGAACAAACAACTCAATGGCCAGAATTATTTATCACATGTTTTAATAGACTGGCTAGTAACAGTGTGATCCAGGGAAATGATGCTATTAATGGTAAGAACCAGAATAATGATAAACCAGGCACAATGTTTAATTTATAGCCATTATCTCATTAATTTAATGATGGACACAAATAAAAAGTAAATCTAGATTACACACCAGCTATATCCTACAACCTAGGTAATATTCTCATGTTATCATAGAAATTATAACAATCACAGGTTTAAGAACTAGAGAGTTATTAAAGGTCACCCAATTCAATCAATTCAATTCCTTCATTTTAAAGATAAGACTAAGGCCCAAAGAGGTTAAATAATTTGCCCAAAGTCACATAGCTGTTTTGTAAAAATGGACTAATTTTATAAACATAAAATTATCTTAAATAATTCTAAAGATATATTAAAGTAGGCTGGGCGCGGTGGCTCACGCCTGTAATCCTAGCACTCTGG
>RJWJ010049189.1:0-10330 GCA_004363605.1 Indri indri | reverse complement strand
TAACAGCTATACAATGACATTGTTAACTTAAATAATAAGTGACTGAAAATAAGAGTGTCACACTCAGTTGAGGCTTATTAAGCCAAGATTTTAAGGAGCACCCAGGAAAAACATAGCCAACAATGTATCTGTTGTGGACTGGGCTCTCCAAAGAAGAGGTTGAGAATTTCTCATTTAAAGGAAACGAGGTGCACAGGAAAAAGGGAGGGATGAAGGAGGTGGGCAGTGTGACAATTGATGTTATTCTTGTGAAGTTCTATTTGGTGCTCAGTAAATGTACATAAGATAAAATGACCTTTCAAAAAACGGGGGATAGAGAAATAGTCAATGTTGTGAATCTTCTCAGGGAAGGTAAAGAGTGACCCTATCTCTTCCTTTATTTGCATCTGTGTAGATAAACTTGTAATCAACATTTAAGAGTTTATTTAGGCTCCAGTCCTAAGGTTATAATTGACATGCACTCATTTTATAGGACTGTATATTTTGAAAAGGTTTTTTTAGGGCTGAAGGAAATAATAAATATTTTAACCTGAAATACATTTATTTGTCATATTTTGAGATGGCTGTGGGATCACACGAGTACTGCCTCAAGGCTGTCCAGGTGGGGAGGCTGGGAGACAAACTGTATTTGTCAAGAATCTCTATTAAAGCAGCCATGCCCTGCCTGTTTGATCTGGGACAGGTTTGCTGAGTGTCTGACACCCTTTTACTGTCTGAATAAAACATTTCTTTGAGGGCTCTTGTTGAGACTTACCTGCATAACAAGACCACCTTGCCAGCCAGGTTTCCTTTCTCCCTCCCAAACCCAGTCCACCAAAAACAAAAAACCTCTGTTTAGTCATTTTCTAAGCCCCTTCATTTCTTAAAAGAGGACCCATGTACCTCACTGGGGAGAGGATGGCAGTGCTTGGGTGACTCAGCTCTCAGGCTCAGTTCTCCCTTTTGGCATAATGAATTTGGGGAAGTCTTGAGATTTTTATTTGGCCCTGGCCCAGGTTTTTGTACATACGCTTTTGTCTATATCTTGACAACACAAGTTGCCTGATATTTGTTTAATAAAATAGAACATAATAATAATATCTTATATAATATAAATAAAATATTATCAGCTATTCTAATAACTGGCTGTAAAATTTTATAGGTTCATTTTTCTATCTTTTATAATAAAAATATGAGAAAACCAGATAGAAAAGTAAATGATAAATATAATTTATGATTCTAGCTGTAAGTATGGGGCTTTGAAGCAACAAGATTTAGATGTTCTAGCATTACCATTGCAGATTTTCCCATGTTTCATGTTGCTGTTTGTTTTGAGTTTTTCTTTTTTTTTTTTTTACATGTTGTAATATTTTTAATGACCCATGCTACTTACTGACACATGGAAATACCTAAAGATTACTTAAGAAACAGCAAGTAAAGCTTTGGTTAATAAGTCATTTTTATAACTCTCTCAACCTTGCAATGATTAGCTATATCAATATGTGTCATTGTTTATTATATCAAGTAGCGATTTGGCAGATGCTTATATTGGGAAAGAAAAAGTAAACAAATTTTTCTTGATGGTTATTTAGAAAATTTAATAAAGCTAAATAAAAGAAATCTCATATCCATCTTCTATGATTATATATGCAAAAATTCTAAATAAAATACCTATTTAAAATCAACATTTTGAAGATTAGCATATCCTCATGAGCTTACTTTAAAACCAGAAATGACAAGATTTTCAATTCACTTTACAAATATCTTGTATATCCAAGGAAAACAATTTTCTTCTCCTTTTATAATCTGATATGCCAAAAAGTTAAGTAATTATGGGATTTCAGCAAAAGCTATAGTATCTTTCAGTTGTGTTATTAAAAACATAAACATTTCTTTGAAGTTTATAATACTTAGTACTAATTGCTACTTCCTGTTAAGGCTGTAGTCTCTAAATTTTGTTGTTTTACTGCCTCTTTTTTGAGAATGAATGGACTGGCTCATTGGAGTATCCTTGTGGTACATCAGCAGTATTAATTTTTTCTATATTTCTAGTTGTGTATATATAATTTACAAAGAACAAGAGGATTATTTAATGGTCCTCTGCTTTATTTAATTACACATACTTTATCTTCCTATTTTTCTGGCCTCCGTATTTTTACTGGTAGTCAGGTGTTAATTATGATTATGATACACAGTAAAGTGAATGAGGACGGAATAACAGTAAATACTGATATACTGTTTATGATATACCACTGTTGTAAGCATTTTTGTCAGGTCATAATCTGTTCTCAGTTCTTGGTGTGCTCTTGGCCAGAGAATGACCAGACACACCAAAAGCAAGGCAAGCATGAAACGAAGTTTGTTGAGGAAGGACAAGATAGGTTTACAGAGCAAGAATAAGATATAGGTTCACGGAGCGAGCGCAAGATACATACTCCATAGAGGAGAAGGACCCCTCTGTCATAACAAAAGGGCTTTGGTTACGGTCTGGAGTCTTATTTTATAGCGTCTAGGCTAGGCCCTCCTCATGGTTCAAACGTCACCATTGAACCATTTTGATGGACAGTTGGGAGTTACATAACCTGAGTCTGACTACACTTGTGGATTTCCCATGAGCCTCTCTGAAAGCCCATTTGTGGGGGTGAACGTAGATTTAAACTAATAACATGATAATTAGCCATAGGTTATTCTAGGTCATCTTCCAGACCTATTCTACCTGTGCTGCTTGGCCCACTGGCTAGGGAATCCTCTGCATTCTTTCGCAGTTGGCATGCTAAGTTCTGATTGGTAGAACTCTAGTGTTCCCTCCTCCCCCAGGTGTGGCAATTGTTCGGGGTGCCCACCTTTGTCCCCGGGAGAGTCTACCTAACACTTTAATCAACTAACTCATTTAATATTTTTGAAAACCCTTTGAAGTAAGTATTGTTATGTTCTCCATTATAAAAATAAAATTAAAAAAGAAAAACTGAGGCACACAGAGATTAATTATCTTGTTCAAAACCACAAAGCTAGTAAGCAGTGGAACTAGAGTTGGACCCAGGCAGTCAGCCAGGTCCAGTATCTATGCTTTTTAATCACTACATGATGTTCTTCATTTCCATAAGCATTTCCCCTATTCACATAGCTGCTGTGACTCAGTGAAATTTGTAATTGTTGACAAGATAGAACGTATTATTTATCTGTGTCTTTTTCTTACAGCTTCTCAATAAAAAATAGGAAAAACATTCAAGCCACTAGAGATTGCCAAGACAGAGGATCAAATGTGACTTTCATCATTAGGACAACTAATTCACCTACATTCTCATGTCCGTTGTGCCTTCTGCATAAAAATGCCAGATTTGTATTCTCAGTACTCTCATAGATAGGTAGTATGCAAGGAGAAAATGAACATCATCTAAATTATGGATCTTTTTTGCAAATTTTTTGGAAATATTTTATTTGTATTTTAATAGGTAATAAAAATCAGAAACATGTTTTGAGAGCTGAATCTCTTGAGGGGACAGATGAAGAAGATCCAGTTACAGCCCTAGAATGGGACCCACTGTCTACTGATTATCTTCTTGTGGCTAATTTGCATTACGGAATTCGCCTAGTAGATTCTGAATCGCTTTACTGCATAACAACATTTAATCTTCCCAGTGCAGCAGCTTCTGTACAGTGCTTAGCCTGGGTTCCCAGTGCTCCTGGAATGTTTATAACTGGAGGTGAGCTCACCCCCTTTCCCCAAAGTTTTAAATATGTGTGTATTCTTTCATTGAATTGTGGAAATTATAATCTTTTATTGGTTAATTTTGTGTAAAACTTAGTTATTATAGTAAATGCCTAATATAGTTTATTTATACTGTATGTCATTAACATAAATACAAATAGAAATGAAATTAAGGCCCATTATTCCAGGTTTCTGCAAGTACTTTGAAATATATATGTGCACACATGTGAGCATGTCTGTGTTTGTGTGCTAAAGACAAAGACAGTTCAATTTCAGGCATGGCAGGATGACAATGAAGGTACTGACCAGAAAAACAATTAACCTGGATGGAACCTTTGTTATCCTAACTGTCTTAGTCTGTTTTGTGTGGCTATAACAGAATAGCACACGCTTGGATAATTTATAAACAATAGAAGTTTATTTGGCTCACAGTTCTTGAGACTGGGGTGTCTAAGAGCATGGCACCAGTGTCTGGTGAGGGCCTTTGTGCTGCTGAAGGCAAGAATGGGTGAGAGGGAAAAAGCAAGAGGGGATCTAACTGGCCTTTATATTAATAACAAAGCAACTCTCATGATAAGTAACTCACTCCTGAGAGATAAGAACTTTAATCCATTTACAAGAGTAGAGTCTTCATGGCCTAATCACCTTTTATTACACCCCACCTCCTAATACTGTTGCTTTAGGCATTAAATTTCCAACACATGAACTTTGGGGACACATTCAAACCATAGCACTGACTGATAATTTTGGCAACCCATGACAGATCTGCCTAGTTAGATCCAAATACTGCAACCTAGCTTGAAAATGAAAATGGAATTCGGTGCCATGCTCCTTCATGGTTTCCTAATCATGAGAGAATTAGCAAAGCTAAGTAGTGATGGGAGATGGAAATATGGGAGAATTTGGGAATAGTAATTAGAAATTAAATGACTCTCTACTTTTACCATTTCCTTAGGTTCAAAGAGAAAGTCCTCTGAAAAACAGTACTTTCAGCTACTGTATAAATACTTCTAATGTTTGCTTAGTGTAAAATAATAGACAAATATCATTTATCCTGCCAACATTTTAAAAGAAATTCTTTACTTCTTTAGTACTTAACATTACACAGTTGGCCTTTTGTATTTGTGCTTCTGCATCTGTGAATTTAACCAACTGCAGATCATAAACATTCAGAAAAAATATTCCACAAAGTTTCAGAAAGCAAAACTTGACTTTGCAGTGGACCAAGGTGAAGTCACATGAATGAAGTCATGTGTAGGCATTGTATTAGGTATTATAAATAATATAGAAATGATTTAATGTATAGAGGAGGATGTGTGTAGGTTATATGCAAATATTGCACCATTTTATATAAGTGACTTGAGTATTCATGGATTTTGGTATACGTGGACTAAAATCTATGGTCCTGGAACCAATCCCCCATGGATAAAGAAGGACAACTGTCTGTGAAAGTAAGTGGATTATTAATTTATATATCTTAATTGCCTTTAATTTTATCACATATAATTAATAACGGGCATGGAAAATTTTAAATATCTATTATTATTATTATTATTGAGATACACATCATATATCATAAAATTCACCATTTTTAAAGTATACAGTACAGTGTTTTCTGGTATATTCACAAAGTTGTACAATCATCATCACTATCTAATTCCAAACATTTGATCATTTCCCCAACAAACCCTGTACCCATAACCATTAGCAGTCACCTTCCATTACTCCCTCCCACAGTCCCTGGCACACACATGTGCATACACAAATTACTAATCTATTTTCTATCTCTGAGGATTTGCCTATTCTGGAATTATTCCATTTTATATAAATGGAATAATTCAATATGTGGTCTTTTGTGTCTGGCTTCCTTCATTTAACATAAAGTTTTCAGGGTTCATCCATGTTGTAAAGTATATCATATTTTATTTCTTTTCATGGCTAAATAATATTCCATTATATGGCTATGCCAGGTTTTGTATATCCATTCATGAACATTTATATTGTTTCCACTTTTTTGCTGTTATGATTAATGCTGCTATGTATAAGTTTTTGTGAGGACTTATGCTTATAATTCTGTTGAGTATCTACCTAGAAGTAGACACATTGACTCATACGGTAATGCTATGTTTAATCATTTGAGGAACTGCCAGACTATTCTCCAAAGCAATTATTAAGGTGGGATTTTTGGAAGAAAGAAAACTTTCTAATTGGTCTTCAGGTGTATTTGACAATCCTTATTTAGCTGAAAATGGACAATGGAGCAGTTTACAAACATTTCAAAAGAGGAAGGATTGTACAATGTTAGAGGTAGAGAGTTTTCTGTGGCTGGCCATTTCCTAGAACAAGTGTGTGTCAATGAGGTGCTTTTTGTGTGGTCGGATTGTTACAATGGTCTTTATTGGGGAAAGCTGCCAAAATAGGCAGTTTCTAACTCTGTAAAAAGGTTTGGAACAGAAAAAAAAAAATAGTAAAACATGCCAAAAATTTAAAGGTTAATAGCTTTTCAACTGTTTCTTTGATTATATTACTGTATGGCATTATTGACTGAAGGATGTCAATAATTAGTGCTAAAAATCCTACATATTGAAATTTTTGTCATTACTTTTGTATCTGGGCATTTTAGTTTCAAACAAAATTTTTTGTGTGTGCTTTGTTTCCTGATCTGCCTAGATTCTCAAGTGGGCGTTTTGCGCATTTGGAATGTTTCAAAAACAACACCTATTGATAATCTTAAATTAAAGAAAACAGGATTTCACTGCTTACATGTACTTCATTCTCCTCCAAAGAAAAAATGTAAGTAAAAAATATCATCAGAGTTTTAATTTTTTGTCAAATTGTCTATCAAATAAAATGACTGATACAGTAATATAAACATACCAAATACTACATGCTACTGCAAAACAATCTTTGAAAAATAGCCTTTAAAAATATATGTGCTGAAGGAACAGTCGGAGACATGCAATAACTAATATTACTAAATTGAACACATTTAGAGCCAAATTACATTTGTAAAATGCTATTAAATGAGAATATTCAGATGATCTCAAATTATATGTGGAAGATGAAACAATGATATTGGTGAAAATAAGTTAGAAATATCAAGAGTGATGGGATTAAGTAAGATTTATCTGAACTAGAATTTGGTTTAAATATGGCTCATTTATAGTCTGCACAGTTTATAAAAAAGTTAAAATAATTTAAATATTCAAATTACAGGATCTAGAACATATAATATATTCCATGTTTGAACATGAATTGTCACTGAATTAGTAGTTAAGTGTTACGCATCATCTGTATCTTTTTTGTTTATTTTTGTATATTTTTTCTGTCATTCATTGCTTCTGTAATTAAGAAAAATAATAAAGCACACTTAAGCCATAAAAGAAAAAATCTGGAAATTTGGGGGAGGTTTGGAATTAGAATGTTTCTTAAATAGAAGGGAAAAGAAATTGACTTCCTGTTAAGTCTACCATGATTACTCTGCATGGCTGGTAGTGTTCCCATTTTGTGTAACATAAAAAATGTGGGATAAGGAATTTGGTCATTGAAAAATCTAGAGTAATTGATGTCTCCTTACTGCTTTCCATCTTTATAATATATTAAATAATTAGCAACGGCTATTCAAAGTCATGTTATTTTGGTATCTAATTTAGTGGGCAATGGCAAGTAGTGGGAAATCTCTATATTTAAACCTCAGCCTTTCCACAAATTTAAGCTTTTCTGTGAAGTCCTAGTACTTCTAGAGCCTGGAAACTGGAGAATCTAGAAATATTAGGACTGCAAAAGTAATATGCTGGAGGCTGGCATATTGTTTGGGTATCGTGCATTTTTTAGGTCATCGTTAACTTCTTTATTTGTTCAGTGCCTATAAATTTCCCTATCATGGAATGACCGAGATATCACAGATTCTTTTCTTTCTTATTTTTTTCTTATAATATGAATAGTCCATGTCCATTAGACAAAACTCAGAAAATATAAAGAAGCACAGGCCAATCTTGTCATTTTTGAGTAATTCCTTTCAGGTTATCTAGTATTAGACTTCTAGGTTTTTTTCTCCCAATTTTTTTAGTGTAACAGAAAGTATGGAATAAGAACAATTGTGAAAATGAAAATTTTAAAAGGTAGACATACTCACCAAATTCTAAAAAACATGAATTACAAGTAAATTGGTGTACAAAGTTAATCAAAACCACTCATGATATCAGCTAATTAAAATATTAGAAAAAACAGTCATGGATAATATTAATTTTTAATGAAACTGTCAGCAAAATTTCATCAAACCAAGTTGACTATTACCAGGTGCCTCTTTTGTTATTAGTAGTTCATTCTAGTTTGGACTTCTGTCATTCTCAGATTCTGAGAAATGAGTGTTATCCATAATGAATGCAATAAGAAAGACTTTATTATATTTTAATTTAAAAAATCAGGGAAATATTTTTGCATATTCCATAATGTAATTAATAATAGATTGGTCTAATAATTTACAGTGGTATCATTATTTTGGATTATGTTTGCAAGAAAATATTCGCATTCTAAGGAAAAATTTCTTGAAATGAGACAAAAGATGGGATAAAGAATATACAAAAATTAACTAAACAAAGGGATATTTATGTAATTGAAAGGAGGAGAAATGGAAGTCTGTGAACAGTAAAAAAGAAAGATAGAAACCCTGAGAAAGAGGAAAGGAAAATTAGATGCAAATATATGTCCAATAGTGTTGTGATTCTTAATTGGAGTACTAAATTAAAGTGAATTATAAATAATCTCAAAAATAATTATTTTCATTGGCTTGGAAGTTAGTGGCAGAGAGTTATTTCTTTTAAAAGAAAAAATTTACATGCATATGTTTGTGTGTATGGAAGGAGGGAATAAGCTATTATGTCAGTATTTTGAAGGAAGCTTGTAATTAAAAAATAATCATGCTGTGTTTTAATTTATGGAGAGATAATAAACCAAATATTCACAACAGATCGTAATTCCTCACACACTAATTTTCATCAATTTGCTCCATCTGTACTTCTACACACCTCTTCAAAATAATATCCAACTTTGTGCATATATTTCCACATCTTTTGGCAATGCTGAAAAAGCGCTCATGTGGCAGAAAATGTGATCATTGCCTTAAAATTTACTGGTGCAGGCTGGGTGTGGTGGCTCATGCCTGAATCCTAGCACTATGGGAGGCCGAGGTGGAAGAATCGCTTGAGGTCAGGAGTTCGAGACCAACCTGAGCAAGAGCAAGACCCCACCTCTACTAAAAATTAGCCGGGCGTCCTGGCACGCACCTGTAGTCCCAGCTACTTGGAGACTGAGGCAGGAGGATCGCTTGAGCCCAGGAGTTTGAGGTTGCAGTGAGCTATGATGATGCCGCTGCACTCTAGCCCGGGCAACAGAGCGAGACTCTGTCTCAAAAAAATAATAAAAAAAAAAAGTTTACTGATACAGATTCTGGATTTTTTAGAAAGCAAAGAATCTTCATAAATTAAATATTTGTTTTATTCCAGTGGGAAGCTGTTGGTATAAACGTTTGTATTTTTTTCTTCTTTTTTAGTTTCAATCCAATCTCCAACCAAAAATCACTATACATCCTCAACAAGTGAAGCAGTTCCACCCCCAACTTTGACACTGAATCAAGCATTTTCTCTTCCCCCTGGTCATGTGGTGTGCTGTTTCTTGGATGGTGGAGTTGGACTTTATGATATGGGAGCTAAGAAGTGGGATTTTCTTAGGGACTTGGTATGTCTGTGATCATTCCTTCTATTACACACACTTATTTCGTGTAAGCCCATAATGTTTACTATTACCTGTATATTAATATTATTAAAATTATTTTTGTAAGTGATGATATATCACGAGTTTATCTTAGTTGGTTGAAACTTTTTAGAAAAATATATAGAGTGATGATGAAACTATTACAATAAATTTTAAACATTATACTTTAATATATTAGTGTCTACTTAGTTTATATTTTATGTATAGTGGAAAACTGCATAGCTGTACTATATTTTGAAAACAAAATGAGAATAGAATATTCTTTCAGGAGAAGGGACAAGTCAGTCTCTGCAAATTATTGCAAGCCTTATTGTTCTCATTTGTGAATTGAGTAAGGTTGGATTGTGTGCTTTCTAAGATTTATTTCTACTATTAAATCATAATAATTCTATGATTCTGTGAATTCTGTTCTTACGATAGTTAAGTCTCTGTATAAGGTAAAATACAGCCTCTCTGAGGTTTCACATTGTTGTCTGGTTTTGTTCTGTTATATCCCCACTTCCTAATATAGCACCTGGCACATAGCAAGACTTCATTAAGTTCTGTTGAATGAATGAATGAAGACATGCAATAATACATATTGTGTTGTAATTAATATATGTCAAGAATCACCCTCCTTAATTCTCCCCAGTTTAGAGTTTATAAAAATGCCTCTGTTTTTTTCCATAGGTTTGAATTAGACTAATCTAATCTAGACATTTAAGAAATTTTTAAATGTTGTCGTCCTGTGATCTCACTTAGAAAAGGAATCTGGAGCTGTAATTGTACTTGTAAGAGAAGAGGGAGAAAGAATCAATAATATGGTATCATTTCAAGACTGCTCATTGAATTTTGGCCTTGAATGAAAAAATTGAACTATAGCAAAAATAT
>RJWJ010049188.1:0-10335 GCA_004363605.1 Indri indri | reverse complement strand
TACATGGAACTTTCTCCAGGATATGTTTCTTTCTCCATGTGTTACACCGTGCAACACCTCTCAATAAACTTTAAAGGATTCCAAAGGATTGAACTCACACAACGTATGCTCTCTGACCAAAACGGAATGAAATTGGAAACCAGTAACAGAGGGAAATGTGGGGAATTTGCAAAAATATAGAAATTATACAATACCTTCCTAAATAATTGAATTAGTTTGCTAGGGCTGCCACAGAAAATACTACTGATGGGGTAGCTTCAACATCAGAAACTTATTTTCTCACACTTGTGCAGGCTGGCACTCTTAAGACTGAGGTGCCAGTAGGGTTGCTTTCTCCTGAGGCCTCTCTCCTTGGCTGGCAGGGGCTGTCCCCTTGCTGCCTCTTCTCATGGTGGTCGTCCCTTTGGGCATACGCACCATGCTGTCTCTTTTTATGTGTCCTAAACTCCTGTGTTGATGAGGACACCAGTCAGATTGGATTAAGGACCTCATTTAAACTTCATTATCTCTTCAAAGGCCGTCTCTCCAAATACACTCACATCCTGAGGTACTGGGCACTTGGAGTTCAGTGCAGAACAAATAACCAATGGGTCAGAGGAGTGAGCACAAGAGAAACTAGAAAATTCCTTGAAATGAACAGAAACAGAAATGCAAGATAACAACAGTTGTGGGATGCGGCAGCAGCGGCACTGAGAAATAGGGACCTGTACACGCCTACTTAAAACAGCAGAAAGCTCTCGAATCAATAAGCTTACTTTCAACATTTAGAAACTAGAAAGAGCAAACCAATGCAAAAACAAGCACAAAGAAGGAAATAATAGACAAGGAATAAATGAAATAGAACAAAATACAATATGGGAAATGGATGTGACCAAAATTTGTTCTTTGAATATGTCAACGACATTGACCCACCTTTAGCTGGACTGACCATGAAAAAAGAAAGGAGACTAAGATTAATGACATCATTCTGAAAGGCTATATACTGTACCATTCCAGTTCTATGACATTCTGCAGAAGGCAAAGGTACAGAGATAATAAAAGGATTAGTGATAGACAGGGCTTCATGGGGAAGGGAAGAAGGGTTGAATAGGTGAAGGCACGAGTTGTTTTAGGTCAGTGAAAGGATTCTGAATGACACTGTAATTGTGGATACCTGATATTATGCATTTGTCAAAGCCCATTGAACTTTACAGCATGAAGGGTGAACCTTAATGCATTCACATTTAAAACGCACATTTAAAAAAGTCATGTAGAGGGAGGGCACAGTGGCTCACACTTGTAATCCTAGCACTCTGGGAGGCTGAGGCAGGAGGATTGCTTGAGCTCAGAAGTTCAAGACCAGCATGAGCAAGAGCGAGAACCCATCGCTATTAAAAATGGAAAAATTAGCTACTGCACACCTATACTCCCAGCTACTCGGGAGGCTGAGGCAGGAGGATCACTGAAGCCCAGGACTTTGAGGTTGCAGTGAGCTATGATGATGCCACTGCCCTCTCACCGGGGTGACAGAGACTCGGTCTCAAAAAAAAAAAAAAAAAACAAAAATCATGCAGGAGGTCAGAGGAATGCCAGGAAGAAATGCAGGCTGCCAGAGGAATCTAAGTGCACTACAAATGTAGGAAACAACCTCAGTGGAGGGGATGGGGGAAAAGGTGCTGACCTAAGTAGCTTTGGAAGTGAGGAGAGTCTGTAAGACTGAAGGCACAGGGAACTACACAACCATCGCATTGTTGCTCATAAAGCTGCTGACCGTGAGGGCAACAATTCTGCCATGAAGTTAGCAACCACCAAGTTAACAATTCTTATACTGCTATTCAGGTATACCTGAAGTGAATAAGTGTGAAAATGGACAGTGGCTGCTGGGAGGCAGCTTTCTCAGTGTTGAAGTGGGAGTTTACTTACAGGCAAGGGGAGGAGGCACATGTAATGAGGAGTGTCTTCAGTATGAACTCATGTTTAGCCTAATGTAGACATGGGTGGTTACACATAGAAATATTTATAAATATGTGAATACACAGGGGGTAGTACAAGTGCATACATTTCTTTTCCTATCACTGAGAGGGTCTAGGAGCAATGACACCGCAGTGGCAATCAGCACCAATGGCACACAGATCTCGGTTTCTAAAAACGTTCTGCAATAAAAGGAACCAGGAATCCAAAAACAAATGGATGATTCTAGGAATGGGACAGGAAATATACAGCATGAGGCTGTTACCCCTTGTAGTACCGGAAAGTAAGGACATAGTAAGATGCACGCGTACACACACACACACACACACACACACAAACACCTCAAGGGCATATCAGAGACATAGGAGCTAACAGAGAGGATGCCCCAATGGCCAAAGTTGAAACAATTAGAGCAACAAGTTAAATAAAAGAGTATTGAGTTATAATCAAAAGCATGAAACAAATATCCTTGATTCCAAACTGAGAGAAGTGGTTAAATAAGTAAATGAGAATGGACAAACTGAACTCGCACAAGAATTCAAATTCATTTAAGTGCATACTCCTCTCTCAAGAAGGTGAGGCACAACTCACCACTCCTTCGGTGTGGTCTGAGCACAGTGACATCCTTCCTCAAGTACAGTGTGGAAAGGGGAACTCAAAGAGTGGATTTACAGTGTAGAAACCTGACAGACCCTACCTTAGCCAGATGATCGAGGTCAACATCCATAGTGATAAGTCCAGTTCGTAATAGTTTCCCTTGATATGACCTGATGAGAAGGGCACATCACTTCTGTGGTCTTCCTCCCCTGTACCCATAATAACGTCAGTCTAATCATGAGAAAGGCATCAGACAGGTCCCAACTGAGGGGCATCCTACAATATACCTGACCAGTACTCCTCAAAACCGTCAAGGTCATCAAAACAAGGAACTTCTGAGAAACTGTCACAACCGAGAGGAGCCTAAGAAGACATGGCAACTGAATGAACTGTAGCATCCTGCATGGGATCCTGGAACAGAAGAAAAGGACATTGCACATTAAAAACAGTCACTCTGAATAAAGTGCGAACTTTAGTTAATAGTTTTCAATATTAGCTCATTAATCGCAATGCATGTACCATACTAACGTTTGATATTAACAACGGGGAACTGGGTGTGGGGTATATGGGCACTCCGTTCCAGCTTGGCAGCTTTCCTTTAAATCTAAAACTGCTTAAAATAAAGTCTGTGGAAATTTGTAAAAATTGAAGGGATGTAAGAAAACTTTAGAGGGTCATGGATATCTTAAAAAGGACACGAATGGAAACCAAACACAAGCACAGAGCACTAGGCAATGTGAAGCCAACATTCCTGAACCATCCTCAACTCTGTCCTCCCCCTCAGCCTCCAAATCCAGCCTCTTGCCCTGGCCAAAGCCTCTGGAGTCCATCCATCTTCCCACCCAAAACAGGACTCTGCTCACCCAGTCCAGGTTCTGCAGAGTGGCTGGGGCTCATTCCCTTCTCTTCACAGACAGGCAGTGTTTTTGTAGCTGGCTCAACAGGAATCCATGTCCTGAGCCTCTAGCCTGCTGAATCCACAGCCAATGCCCCCCAGCACCGACACAGACTGCAGTACCCTTGGAGGACCAGTGGGTCATGGAGAAACTGAGGGTCTCCCAGAGGATGGGCATTCAGGACAGGCTGCTTCCAGCTGAGAGGAGAGTGTAGCACACCAGAGGGTCACATAGGACAATGGGGACCAGGGCACCAGCTCCCCATCATTTGGGGCCTTATCCTCCTCACCTCCCCCACAGTTATGGCTGTTTCCGTCTGCTGTGGGCAAGGAGTCCACAGGGGACGATTAAGCCAGGGCACTTGTGAGCAGCTGCCTCGCCTCTGACAGAGGGCCTATCACACCCAGGATTCTACAGAGCTTGGAGGTCACTCCTTTCCTTCTAAAAAGAAGCAGAACATGCTCTAGTATGTCCCAAGACAAAAGCTACCACCTCCACTGAGGAAGGGTGGGGCTAGCAGCCATCCCCCAGACCTGCCTGTCTCTTTTGGGAGAAGCCTACCATCTCTGGAGGCAAGACCCTAGCACAAGCACATGTTCGCCTGTTCTGGAGGATTTTAGCCCCAGCCCACAGCCAGTCTGGGGGCCCTTCACACAACGACACAGCGGGTTGAGCTGGCTCTACCCTCTCTGCTTAAGCTGGGTCAGGGTGTGAGCTGGGACTCTGGGCACTTTTGTGCACTGGAGGACAAAGACTACTTCCACTGCTGAGAGAGGGAGGTGACCGCAGCTTGTGCCTCCCACAGCTACCTGCTATGACCAATCTCATAAAGAGGGGCCCACCCCTTCTGTCACAGGCTCACAGTGCATCCACTCTTCCCACCCTTCTTCTGCATTTTTCTGCAGCAGGAGATCACCTCACCCATCACTACCACAACCAGCACCTGAACTCAGGGATGCTTGAGGGCAAGTTTGTCAGCCTGGTGCCAATCTGGTTCCCCAGGACTCAAGAATGTTATCCAGGTACCTGGGAACTGGAGATTACCTAACCTAGTCCAGTACCGCTGGCACCTCACCATTCTCCTAGGGGTCTAAGGTCCAGCAACACCACAATGGGTACCTATCTGCAGGAGCTGAAAGGTAGTGTACCTGTCCCTCCCTATACTGAGCAACAAACAGCGTCCCCAGCAGAGGAGAACAGGTGAGTCACAAAGCTATGTGTTTTCAGCTGAGGAAAGTGATTCCAGATGAGAAAGAACTAGCATAAGAACTCTGAAAATCTGAAAAAAGCATGCTCTTTTGAACACCCTCCCACAAAGGATCACACTAGCTTTGCAGGAATGGATTGTAACCAAAGGAAATTTTTGGAAATGTCAGATGTGGAGTTAAAAATATGGATTGCAAGCAGGCTCAGTGGGATTGACAAGAAATTTGAAAACCAACACAAACAAACCAAAAAAAACCCAAAAACCATCTGGATGCCAATGAAAAATTTGATAAGGAGGTAGATATTTAAAAAAAAAAAACAATATCTTTTTTTCCTTTTCTTAGATGCCCAGTGATAGGAATGCAGGGTCAGATAGAAGTTCTACTTTGAGGTGTTTGAGGTATCTCCATATTACTTTCCACATCTGCACTTCAATGTTTTTAGCAGCACAATTTACAATTGCAAAGATGTGCAAATACCCCAAGTGCCCATCAATACATGAGTGGATTAATAAAATGCAGCATATGTATACCATAGAGTTCTACTCAGCCACAACAAACAATGGTGATCTAGCACCTCTTGCATTATCCTGGATAGAGCTGGGGCCCTTTCCACTAACTGAAGTATTACAAGAATGGAAAAACAAGCACCACATGTACTGACCATCAAACTGGTATTAATTGATCAATACTTATGTGCACATATAGTAGTAACATTCATCTGGTGTTGACCAGGTGGGTGGGTGTGGGGGTGGAGTATATTCACACCTACTGGGTGCGGTGCACACATTCTGTGGGATGGACATGCTCGAAGATCTGACTCGGTTGGAGCAAAGGCCATACATGTAACTGAAACATTTGTAACCCCATAATATGCTGATACAAAAAAATAACAAAATATCTGGAAACGAAAGACTCATTTAGGGAATTTGAAAATATGGTGGAAATTCTTAACAATAGAGTAGAAAAAGCAGAAGAAAGCATTTTCGAAGCTTGAACACAAGGCTTTTGAATTAAGACAGTCAAAATAAAAAAAAATCAAGAGAAATGAAAAAAGTCACCGAGAAGTATGGGATTATGTAAAACTCCCAACCATGAAAATCGTAAGTATCCCCAAGAGAGAGGAAGAAAAAGCGAAAAGTATGGAAAACCTGTTTGAGAGAATAATGGAGGAAAACTTCCCTGAAGTTTCTACAAGATTTAGATATCTAGATATCAGAAGGTCAATGGACTCTTGAAAGATTCACTGCAAATAGTACATAGCCAAGGCACATCAACATCAGTCTGGCCAAAGTCAAAGTGAAAGAGAAAATCCTAAAAGCAGCGAGATGAAAGCATCAACTAATTTACAAAGCAAACCCCATCAGACTAACAGCAGACTTCTCAGCAGAAATCTTACAAACCAGAAGAGATTGGGGTCCCATCTTTAATCTTCTTGAGCAGACTAACTGTCAGCCAAAAATTTTGTATCTGGCAAAACTAAGTTTCATAAATGAAGGAGAAATAAACTCTCTCCCACTCTAGCAAACACTTAGGGAATTTGTGACCATTAGAACCTCCTACAACAAATGCTCAAAAGTGCTCTACATAACAAGAACAGTCGATACTCACCTGTGCAAAAACCCTCTAAGTAAAAACTCACAGCTCGTATAAAACAGTAACACAAGGGAGAATACAAAGCAACTAGGTAAAAATGAACATGATGACTGGAACAGTATCAAACCTATCAATATTAACATCGAATGTAAACCATCCAAATGTTCCACTTAAAATATGCTGATTGATGGAATGGATTAAAAAACTAAAACCAAATATCTGCTGTCTGCAAGAAACCCATTTCACTCATAAATGAGCCACAGATTCAAGGTAACAGAGTAGAAAAAAATATTCCACACAAATGGAAACCAGAAGTGAGTAGGAGCAGCCATTTTAATAGTAGGTAAAATAGACATTAAGTGAACTGCAGTAAAAAAAGCAAAGACAGTCGTTACGCAATGATAAATTAATCAATTCAACAAGAAGATGTGACAGTCCTAAATACATACATACCCAACAGTGGAGCTGTTAGATGCATAAAACCAACACTACTCGACCTAAGAAAGGAAATAAACAGCAAGTTTATAATCGTGGGGGACTCCAACATGTCGATAACAAAACTACACAGATCATTGAGGCAGATAATCAACAAAGAAACACTGGACTTAAATGGGACTCTAGAACAAAGAGACCTAAAAGACATTTACAGAATATTCTACCTCCAAACTCTAGAATATATATTCCTCTCATCTGTACATCTCCCCAAAACAACAACAATAAAAAGCCCAGGACCAGATGGATTCACAGCTCAATTCTACCAGACCTAAAAAGATGAACTGGTACCAATCCTACAGGAAGTGTCCCATAATGTTGAAAAGGAGGGAATGCTCCCTAACTCATTCTATAAAGTTAGGATCACACTGATACCAAAATGAAGAAAGGACACAACAAAAAAAGAAAACTACGGGCCAATGTCCTTCATGAACATAGATGCAAAAATCATCAACAAAAATCCCACCAAACAGAGACCAACAGCACAACAATAATAATAATAATAATAATTCACCATGATCAAGTTGTCCCAAGGATGCCAGGATGGTTCAACATACTGAAATCAAAAAATGTGACTTACCACATAAACAGAATTGAAAACAAAATCCACAGTCATCTCAATAGATGCAGAAAAAGCATTTGAAGAAATCCAGCACCACATCATGATAAAAGACCTTAAGAAACAAGGAATAGAAGGAAAATACCTAAAAATGATAAAAGCCACATATGACAAACCAACAGACAACATCATTCTGAATGGGGTAAAGTTGAAAACATTGCCCCGAAGAACTGGGACAAGACATGGATGCCCATTGTCACTACTTCTATTCAACATAGTTCTGGAAGTCCTACCCAGAGCAGTCAGGAAAGAGAAAGAAATAAAAGGCATCCAAGTCAGAAAACAGGAGGTCAAATTCTTCCTGTTTGTTGATATATGATCTTATGTCTGGAAAACCCTAAAGGGTCCTCTAAAATACTCCTAGATTTGATAAATTCGGTAAAGTCGCAGGTTACAAAATTAATGTACACAAATCAGCATTTCTATACAGTAATAACAGCTAAGCTAAGGATCAAATCAAGACCTCAATATCATATACAATAGCTCCCAAGAAAATAAATGCTCAGGAATATATTTAAGGAAGGAGATGAAAGATCTCTTCAAGGAGAGCCCTACAAAACACTGCTGAAAGAAATCACTGATGACACAAAAATATGGAAAAAAATCCCAGGCTCACAGATTGGAAGAATCAATATTTTTAAAATGTCAGCTCTGCCCAAAGTGATTTACAGTTTTAATGTAATTCCCATCAAAATACCAACACCATTTTACACAGAATTAGAAAGACAATCATAAATTTCATACGGAATCCAGAAAGAGCCCAAACAGCCAAAGAGATCTTATTCGCAAAACAAACAAACAAAAAAATCTTGAGCCATAGCAATACTCATCTTCAAATTATACTACAAGGCTAAAGCAACCAAAACAGCACGTTATGCTACCAGCCAGGTTAAATGATCCAGAAGAAATTAAAAATAAATTTAAAAAACAGCGTGGTACTGGTATAAAAGTCGACACATACATCACTGGAACAGAGTAGAGAACGCAGAAATGAAACCATACACATACAACCAGCTGACCTTTGACAAAGCAGACAAAAACACAAACCGGGGAAAGGGCACTCCATTCAATAAATGGTGCTGGAAAATTGGAGTGCCACATGCAGAAGAATGAAACTGGATCCCTATCTCTCACCATACACATAAATTAAATCAAGATGGATTAAAAACTTAGATGTAAGACCTGACACCATAAAAATTCTAGAAGAAAGCTTAGGAATAACTCTTCTGGACATTGGCCTAGGCAAAGAATTTGTGACTAAGATCCCAAAAGCAAATGCCACAAAACCAAGAATAAATAAATGGGACTTGCGCTAAAAAGCTTCTGCACAGCAAGGAAATAACCAATATAGTAAATAGACAACCTATAGAAACTGAAAAAATATCTTCAAACTATGTATCTGACGAAAGACTAATTTTCAGAATTGACAAGGAACTCAAAGAAATCAGCAAGAAAAAAACACATAGCCCTGTTAAAAAGTGGGCAAAAGACATGAACAGACATTCTTCAAAAGAAGAGCAACGAGTGGCCAAGAAAGATGAAAAAATGCTCAAATCACTTATGATCAGGGAAATGCAAATTAAAACCACAATGAGATATCACCTCACCCTATTATAATGGCCATTATTGAAAAGTCAAAAAAACAACAGATGTTGGCATGGATGTGGTGAAAAGGAAATGCTTATATACTCTCAGTGGAAATGTAAATTAATGAAAACTCTATGGTAAACAATAAGGAGATTCCTCAAAGAACCAACAGTTTTATGTACCCAAAGGGAAATAAGTCATATTATGAAAAATAGACATCCACGCATGTGTTTATCAGAGCACAATTCACAATTGGAAAGGTATAAAATCAATGGAATCAACTTAAGAGCCCAACAACTGAGGCGTGAATAAAGACAATGTGAGATATATATACATATATATGTGTGTGTATATATGTATATATATACACACACACACACCAAGGAACACCACTTATCCATAAAAAGAATGAAATAATGTCTTTTGCAGCACAGCAAATAGAATGGAACTTGAACCCATTATCCTAATTGAAGTATTTCAGGAGTGCAAATACAAATAACACATACTCATTTTCAAGTGGGAGCTAAGCAATGGGTATACATGGTCATGCAGAGTGGTATAATAGACTTTAGAGACTCAAAAGGGGACAGGGGTGAGGGATCAAAAATTACCAGTTGGGTACAATTTACACACCTCAGGCGATGGGTACACTAAAATCCCTATCTTCACCACTATACAATTCACCCATATATCAAAAAAAGAGAAAACACTTTTACCCTCTAAATCTATGGAAATAAAAAAATGAAATTTCACTTTTTGAAAATGAAAAAAAAGTACACAATAATAACATATGTATTTTTGCAAGCATAAACACTTAGATAGTACCAGCAGTCACATGTATATAACAGTTATGAGCAGATGAACTGGAATTATAAAGAAATAGGTCGGAGCCTGGTGAGACCCGAGGCCCCCTCAGGTCCAGAGAGGGTGGGGCCCAGGCTCTGCCAGGCATCAGGGGCGGGACCCTGAGGGAGACTGAGGCCTCCCACCACCAATCCCGCTCCCCCGCTGCTGTCAGCCCTGGGAAGCCTCTGTGTGGGGGGCCGGATGTGACGTCCACCGACTTGCGTCTGGTGGGCTGACAGAGGAGAGGGCCTTGGTCTGAGGTCCGCACTTCCAGACTGTGGACAAGAGACGGCCCAGGCTCTCTTAGGAGTCAAGGTGAGACACTGAGGGAGGACTAAGGGGGCCCCCGCCCCAGGTAGAGAGTCCCCAAATAATCCAGCTCCATCCCTATTGTCAGCCATGGACCACACTGGGACAGTGTCCCCAACTTCTTTCTCAGGGGACTCTGGGAGTGAAAGCCTGGTGTGACCCGGCTGAATAAGGTCCATAGAGTTGGGGATCCAGGCTGTGGAAATCCAGATAAGGGGCCCCAGAGTCTATCGTTGTC
>RJWJ010049187.1:0-10325 GCA_004363605.1 Indri indri | reverse complement strand
TTAAGTTTTCCCATTATTCAGTAGCATTGCTTTTTACTAATGTTACGTTAACCATTATCAAAGCTTCTCTGAGGCATCTTCTTCAATCTGAAGTTGCAGAATTAGAAGCTGTCAAAGTCAACTATGACACAAGTTTGGAAGGTAAGAGCGCTTACATCATACAACCTTGGGCAAACATACTGTTATTTTGTATGTATTGTTTTTGACCTGATGCATGTCAACTTCCTTATCTTCCTATTACTTGTAAAGCACATGTTACTTGTAAAGCAGTTTAAATATGAGAAACTGTTATTCTCTACTTCGTGATTTTCATGAATTTTGATATTCCAGATTTTTTTTTTGAATGATATTTCACATCTGGATTCACTGATTATTTTTAAATATTTGTATTTTTTTTTTTTCATTTTTAGAAGTCCTAAATATCAAAGTGCAGGAAGTTTAACCCATGGCAGAAATTTACTTGTGTTTGGTACTAATGTATAAAAGACATAATGAAGGGAACGTAGTTGGGGAATCTGGAAAAAGGAGAGGGAAGTTGAACAAGATGGAATTATTCTAAGCAAAGAAAGGTTTTGTTGAACAGTGTGGATTCCTAATTGAAAATATTAGGGGAACAAGCCAAAATTTTGCACTCTTGTACTTGGAAAAGTATTCTCGAAATGATTACTTCCAATTTTTGTGTATCTGGGGTATCATGGCTCCTTGGAGCTTCTTTTCATGTCCTCGAAACGTGGACATGTATGAGCCAATTACGATACTGTGGTTCTTATCAGGGTCTCCTAGAGAGTCTATTTTGAAGGATTTCAAAGCAGAACCATGAAAACTGTCTCTTTATACTCCCTTTTAAAAATGTCTTTGTAAAAAAAAAATGAGGATCAAAAAATATCTGGGTTTTAAACAAAAGGAGCTATAAACATATAATAAAACATAAGTTTTATTGTAATTGACAAATCCTATTAGGTTTTTATAACTCTTCCAACTCTTGTTTCTTTCCACTTTAATTTTTAGTATTTCTTTGTCCTACAGAAAAGACGTTCTTGGTTATCTTTTGACAAGTCAACCTTTTTTCCCTCTTTTTTTCCTGCATTATTTAGTTGCAAAGAGTGGATAAAAATTCAACAAGGTTAAGAGAGATGATCCCTTGCTAAAAGTAACCAACTCTGCATCATTTCCAATTACGCGAAGAATTGAATAGAACAGTAAATCAGAATTTTTCCATACTCTGGAAGAAGCACTTAATTTTAACTGAATGTCAAATCGTTAAAGGTAACAAAGATGGAGTGTATGCAGAAGCACTTGTGAAAGAGTTATGATTCTATTCTAATTATACCAATTTATTTTTTTAATGGAAGTATTCTCCTATAATTATTTTGATAAATTCTCTTAAAATGCTCCTCCTTTTTTGCTCCAGTTAGTATCCCACTGGTAGCTCGTGTAGGCAGTTGCCAGACTGATCTTTTTATATTGCCAATAAGATGTTCGAAGGTTGAAGTTTGTGTTTTAGAGAGGCATACGTAGCTGAAGTAGTCACCATGTCACTTAATGTTTTGGTTTCAAGGGATAAAAGTTGTTTATTTGTTTATGTATTTAAGTGTTTCTGAAACTCATGTGACTCTTGGCTATTTAAGCTACTCAAAGGTAACTGTTTATTCTGCCCCCAGAAATAAATGTTGCCTTGAATCAATATAACATTCTTTTGTTTAGTGTCTTGCCCAGTGCTCTCAGAAACCACTTGGATAGTATAATCCATATTCATATTTTAGAATCTTGTCCATAAAATAATCATGAGGCATTTTTGTTATGTATTTTGCTGAAATCAAAATACTTTACATGGGTGCAGCGCATATTCTTGACAATTCTAATTCCAGAGAAACTCTTTTCTTCATTCCTTCTTCAAGTGCCTATGAGGTATAATAGCTAGGCAAGTCAAGAGTTCATTGTATCCTCTGCTTTCAGAATGCTGAGACTTTAGGCATATTTCTTAAAGTTCAAGCCATCATTAAGGTTTATTTTGCCAATGTGCCAGTTGTATAAATATTGAAAGTATTGTTCATATCCTTGTGTCCAAACAGGTCATATGGAATTCTTACAATTGATTTATTAATTAATGTTATTTTGGCATTTTTCCTCACCATGCTTCTGCCTCTAGATTCATGGATTTTTTTTCCCGCTCTATCTCTGCAACATCTGATGCTCTTTCTTCTGTTAAATCTATTTTTGAATAGCTTATTACCATTAATTGCGATTTTTCACTAAGTACCATCCCATAAAGCCTCAGTGACACTTGCTCAAGTTTATTTAACCTCTTTGAGAATTTCAAGCTGCTTTCATTTATTACCCATGCTCTCACTGTTGGTATCAGACATCTGAGGCTAAACCTATGGCTCCCAAATATCTTCCATTATTTTCTTATGAGAATTACTGAGATAATTTTCTAAATGCTTTTCTTTTTGCCTTGTTTTATGTACTATTTATGCATCACATTAGGCCCACGATATTTTAAAGGCATTTTCTCTCTCTTTGTATAGTTTCAGTTGGGCGTGATGGTGCACACCTGTAGTCTCAGCTATTCAGGAGGCTGAGGCAGGAGGATTGCTTGAGCCCAAGAATTTGAGTCCAGCCTGGGCAACATAGCCAGACCCCATCTCTAAAAATAAAATGAATCCTCTCCTAAAGCTTTCTTGATCAGATTAGAAAAGTTCCTTTCAAAGCCTACCCCTGCATGGTCGAGAAAATAACATTCTATTCATTGACACTTCTTGCATTTTTTCCTTCGTGCTCTCTGTGCTTTCATCCTCCCTAATTACCTGTGGCATGTGGAGGAATTCCTTAAGCCTTTTCTCCCTCTTCTTTAGGGAGATCACATTACATTTATAAGGCTAGTAATTTGTGAACGCCACAGTCAGGAATACAAACCTAAAACACATTCTGCAGGTCAATGAAACACCATTTCCCTCAGCATTCTTACCTTGTGGGTTTCAAGTTGAACTATTATCCCTTATGGTTTCCTTTGGAGGTAGCCTGCCTCCCTTCCCCTTGTGTAAACTGCTTGTGTAAACTGCTGCGACGATTGTGCGATTTGTCATGCCTGCTTGACAGCTAGGTCCTTGGCGATGAATGCTACTTTTGGGGTGAATGTTACGTGATCTTTCGACTTTACATTTTCGTCCTTTAAAACTACCTGGATCCTAGATGGCAAGCTACAAGTTTCAATATTCCACTGGATTGTAGAATCATGGAGTTGGAAGGGATTTGTCTAGCTCATTCAGTTATCTCTTGTTCAAACAAAGGATGACAATAGCTCCCAAATACGGCATCTTTATTAAATCTACCTACCAACGTGATTGAAAGGGAATTTTGCCTGGTGGTATCTAAAACTCGATGCTAGAGGAGAGGTTTTTATTAGAGCTGATAATTTAACTTCACATCATTCATTTATTCATTCAATATTCAACAAATATTTATTGAGTGCCTATTATGTTAGAGGCCTCTTGTGCTATTGTGATAGGTGCTAGGAATATGAACAAGACAGAAATGATCTTTGCTCTTATGGAGAATACAGTGTGCTAGAGTAACACATCCATCCAATACGCACTCATTAATTATTTTAGATTAAGGTAAGTGTTAGTAGACTTATACTAGGTAGCAGCTGAGGGTGGAATCAGGGAAACAGCATAGGAAAGTTTTTCTGCCATTTTCATTTTTAATGTCCCAAGTACTGGACAAACAGGATTTCTGGGTTTGGGAAACTGGATGGCAACAAATAAGATCCAGGTACTCATGGGTCATTAATGAGACTTCACATGATATTGATATTTTTATTAGGTAATAAAAGGAATGACCCCATTCTTAAGGGACGCCACCTATGCATTTAAGTAAAAGTAACATAAAAAAAAATAAGTGGATATCTGTAGATACCTTTTCTCCTCTCCAGGACTCAAGTTCCTAAGAGCAGTAACCATATCTACTTCTTTTTTTCTCTCACCCACATTTTTTTTTTTTTTTTTTGAGACAGAGTCTCACTCTGTTGCCCGGGCTAGAGTGCCGTGGCGTCAGCCTAGCTCACAGCAACCTCCAACTCCTGGGCTCAAGTGATCCTCCTGCCTCAACCTCCTGAGTAGCTGGGACTACAGGCAAGTAGCTGGTACTACAGGTGCTTGCCACCATGCCCGGCTAATTTTTTGTTTCTATTTTTAGTTGCTTGGCTAATTTTTTCTATTTTTGGTAGAGACGGGGTCTTGCTCTTGCTCGAGCTGGTCTTGAACTCCTGAGCTCAAGTGATCCTCCCGCCTTGGCCTCCCAAAGTGCTAGGATTACAGGTGTGAGTCACAGAGCTTGGCTTCTCGCCCACATTTTGCAATACAGTTCCTTGTACCGTGTAAGCATATGATACGTAATTTGGTGAATTAAAATAAAAGAATATTGAATGACAGAAGAAGGGAAGAAAGTTCTTGTGCTACTTACTCTGAGTACAAGGAAACTGATCTGAGAATTATTGTGTGGACGTATGGACCCTTTGACCTAATACCAAGTAGCTTTCTTTTGGGCTAGTGCTAAGGTAGATAAACAACACCACAGTTCAGGAAAAAAAGTCCTGGGATACTATTTTTATAAGAAGTGGTATGTGTGTGTTTGTGCACATGTGTGTGCCTACTTAATAGACTGAGAATCTCTTTATTTTCCTGTAGAGCTGTCGGCTTTAAATTTTGCTAGTTTTGGCAACAGTTTTCACCCAGCTATGTCTGCTTCCTATTTGCAAGGTGTAAAGGAAAAATTAAAAAAAAAAAAGAGCTTTGTTTTGAAATCTAAATGGAAGAGGTGCTTATTACCGAGGTGTCTTTTTTTTTTCTTAACATGTAAGAAGTTAAGCATGCTCGTTCTACTAAAAGGCAAGCAATTTTAGTCACACTGTGGCTGCATTATGTACATCCACATTTACATTGACAGCAACAGCAACAACTCTTGTGATGTCCAAATCAGTTTGGGGAAAGGAGGGGGAAAGTGGTGACTACATGGGAGCTGTTTGGCTCTAACGTTTGATGCAACTCTTCAGGAATTTGAGAGCATCTCAGGCTAGCTACTGATCTCTCACAAGGTTTGGGTTTGAACAACACATGCATACACACATGTGCACATATGGGCACAAACACAAAATGGACTAGGGGAAAGTCCCCATAATGGCAGTAGTAACATCAGTGGACAAGCGTCTCTTCCAAGCACTCATGGTGTTCCATTCACTGCATCCACCAAGAGAATCAGGTTGAGGTTGATGATCCTTCCTGACATGGGTCCTATTTCATCTCCCATTTAATACAAAGAAGAACTTTGCAGGGCACCAACTTGGGATTCTGAAATCCGCTCTACTCTGATTCAGAGAAAAACCAGTTCTCCAAAATATGTTTCTAACGGTTGCCAACTTGCCAGTGCATTTCTGAGCTAGGAGTTTCCAGCTCTTTGCAACTTTATCTCCCACTTGCTCCAGAGACTTTCCCAGCACCACGACACTCCTTCAAGTGTGGCACAGCAGGCTAGTGCATGATACAGGCAACATATGGCTCCTCTCACCTTCTTCCCAGCTGAAGGGGTTTTAAGGCAAAGTCAGGGAAAAGCATTTCTTATGCCAAATGGCTTTCCCTTTATTCTCCTCAGTAACAATCAGAAATTCTAGGCAGATGTATGGGGGGAAAAGCCATCCAAGTCCGCACCTGCAACAGCAATGCAATTTCCCCGTTTTCCAGTGGATTTTACGCACTTGAGCTGATTCTGTTTGTGACCCTGCTGGATTTTGAACTCTTCTACAAATGTAGCAATAACAGCAAGCCCAAAGGACCCTCCTCAGTTCATTATAAAACCAGGCATAGACATGAGCTCTTCTGGTCAGTGATGCAGTTACATGTCTGTGCTAAGGTGTTCCAACACAGCTCTGAAGGCTTTAATCATAAATCACATTCACCAACTTGCATCTCTGTAGCATGCATATGGAGCTGCTACGTTACCATTGAACTTAGAAGAAAAATCTGTTCTCGTGGAGGTTATCATAGTACATAGAGGTTATTCTGCCACCGACAGGAAAGCAAGCATGCCGAAGACGCATGAGCTGTCAAATTGGTGAACTTGCCGTGACCTGGAACGTCGGAAATGCACTGACTGCCGTGAGAGAAGAGCATTTCGAATTGCGATTCTTTTCTGTGACAAGCAGCAGTGCATAGAGTTGGAAGAGTGAGACTATCGGAAACGGTTTTGGAAATGAGGCCAGATAATCGGTAATGTGTCTCTCAGCCTTAAAATTCTGTACGCCCAGAACTAGAAACTCAAAGGCTGTCTGATGCCAGGCGGGTAATAACGTGCGATGTAGCCAGGTAGAAGACAATAGGGAGAGGGGTGTTTACCTGAGGAAAATTGGAGAATGTATTCTCCACCAAAAAGTATTTATGTTAAAACATAACGAAATAAAACAAAACTCTTGGCTACTCACCTCAAAAAAAAAAAAAATATATATATATATACAGGCAAAATCCAACCCTTGGACTACCAACTTTCAACTTCTCCAAAATCTTACTTCTTTATTTTTCTTTAAAATTTCGGGTGAGACTTCCAAGTTAAAAACTCACTGCTTTATCAGTGGGAACTATCTGATTTTCTCAGGTGTTTTTTTTTTTTTTCTTACAAAGATAAGCCCAGAATAAATAAATTAAATAACATAAACATATAATGTCAAAATTTGCATAGCTTTTCTGAAGATATGTAATTATGGATTTTTCGGTTTTGTCAAGGTACTTGTTTTCATCATGATTTCATTTAATTGGACTTTCTTTTATAGGTTACGATTACGGATATGACTAATATTATGAGGCCAGGCGTGGTGGCTCACGCCTGTAATCCTAGCACTCTGGGAGGCTGAGGCAGGTGGATCGTTTGAGCTCAGGAGTTCGAGACTAGCCTGAGCAAGAGCGAGATCCCGTCTCTACTAAAAATAGAAAGAAATTAGCTGGGCAACTAAAAATATACAGAAAAAATTAGGCGGGCATGGTGGTGCGTGCCTGTAGTCCCAGCTACTCGGGAGGCTGAGGCAGGAGGATCGCTTGAGCCCAGGAGTCTGAGGTTGCTGTGAGCTAGGCTCACGCCACGGCACTCTAGCCTGGGCAAAAGAGTGAGACTCTGTCTCAAAAAAAAAAAAAAAAAAACCAAAAAAAAAACTAATACTGTGATTGCTCACCAGGAAACTCAGAAGAACAATTAGGGAGTGAAACCTGAGGGAGGAGGCAAAATGGAAGGTGGATTACATGATGTAAACTGACCTTCTAGGAGTACTAGAAGGCAGTGGAGAGGGAGGTCTGTGGCAGCCAGAGAAAGATTCCACTGTCTGGGAGGGAAGAGGAATACAGATTTCAAGGAATTCAGTCTACTGCACATGCCCTTTGGGCCTTATCTTTCCCTTTCTCCATGACATACTTACTTCTTACATGCAATAAGGAGAGGAAGTCTCCGCAGGGAGTTCTCCAGAGTCTCACCATGGATCTTCCATTTCTTGTAAGGCTTTTAAATTAAGGCAAGGATTTATTCTGCATGACGCCTGAACTCCTCTCTTTACTCAAAGAGATGGTCTATTAAGAACAGTTTGGGCACAGTGGGAAGAAGTTGGACTGTAGCTCCCTAGGCTCACCATTAATGGATAAATTGCATGCTTCTGTTTGGGGTAAGTAAGATATGGAGTATCTGGCATCTTTTGTTGGAAATACATTTAAATGAAAGGTCTTTCAAACGACTGTCTTTCCATTCTTTGTGTGCTATGCACAACCAGGTGTTCATAGGGTTCCAAGTCACTCTAGAGTAACATGCAATTACGTGTAACTCCTGCATCTCTCTGCAGTCTCTTTCTGACATATGCACCAAAAGAGGCTCTGAGGGGGGAACTGAAAAAGCTAATGACCAGCCAGGACATATTTACACCATGCGGACAAATGAGAATGAGTCAGTGCAAAAGTCAATGATATAGCACTTGCAATGAACTGAAAGTCACTTGTCGGGCAATGGAGGAATATTTGCTTACAAGTTTCTTTTAAGGACTGATCAGAAGCATTGTGAATTTAGGCAATATTTTATGCATGCTTTATCTTGCTGTCAGACATAATTTTTTTCAACATAAAAATCGAATCCTAAGTAGCTTCAAAGCTCCATGCTCACAGCTCAAGTCCAGGTTTTATTATTTTTTTAAGAAGCAGTTTTATGTATCATCAGTGTTAATGAAAACATTATGTTCAATTCTTAAGTTGCATTGTGGATTTGAAATATGAAGTTCTCAGAACCATATGCTCATGTTCAAAACTGATGTCTCTGTAGCCGTGCCTATTCAGGGCACAAAGATGTATAGATGTGAATGCACATTCGAATGTGCAGGTTATACTTTATCATTAAGGCTGATTATTTATAGAAGCAGAGCAAGCAGAGCGCTGTCAAAATGGTTTTAAATAAAACAAACAAGCAACTGCAAAAAGGTATGGTTTGCAGCGAGAATGCTTGCCACAATCGGGATCCTTTATCTTTAGTAGAAAGAGCTGGCTGTGGCTGCCCCTGCAAGCAAAGCACTTTGGAGCAGCTGGACAAAATGCTGCGGGCGGGATACAGCTGGGCTCTTCCTCTCTGGAGAGTAGGGTGGATCCCTCGGAGGTAGACTCAGATGGCTAGGAAACCTCCAACGTGGTAGCAAGCTCATTTCTCCCAGTTTAAGTATACAGTATTTTCCAGAGACCTTATGTCGAATAGTCTTGATTAATATGAACTTTCTACACTGGCAGGAAAATATAATAATCTGCTCCCAGAAAGGAGCAGTAAATGCCTTTTACATCTAGATTAAACATACAGCTAAAATATGTTTTAAGTAACGGCGATTTGTGCAGCGGATGGCAGTGCAGTGTTCTGTTTATGAGGAATCTGGGCTCTGCCACTTCTCAGCTGTGTGAATTTGCCCAAGTATCTTAATTTCATTGTGCCTCAGTCTTCTCATCTGTCAAATGGCAATTACAATGACATCTTTGCTTATTTTTAGAGACATTGCTCATTTACAAATGAACAGCCTTTTCCCTCAAGTTTAGAGAAAATCTCTTTAATATGCTTGTTGCAAGCGATACAGTCCTGCTGTCTGTTATAGAATTTGTAAGGTACTGTTACTGAAACTGTTTACTCTGCTGGATGAGCCACTTTTTGTGGGGCCAGATTTAACTGCTGTAAAATATTTAGACACTGTGAACAATTGTGCCTGTTTCAGTCTTCACTTTCCCTTTAAGTTTTGGCACCTGACAATCTGTAGTTCTCAAAAAATTTCTGTTGATCCAGTTCTCTAATTTCTTGTTGACCAGAATGTCACTGTTCATATGGTCTGTCAAGTTCCAATTTTGTGAGAACCTATTCACTTTATTGCTAAAGATTACCTCTTGCGAAGTATAGGATATTATTTTTAGCCTGACTAGGTATTCTTTGGGCTTGTTTACAGTCCATAAGGCTGGCTATGGTTATTTTCATATTTGACAGCGAGTCCTAGATGCCTGACTAGTATCCATTCTCTCTTTTTTAAATTAATAATGGAACCCAATTTTATTCTGGATGGCCTATGAGATGTGAGAGATGGAATGTGATTTCCAGGAACTCTCCTTAACAAAGAGATAGCATTTGGTACATATATTCTTCCCTTCCCATTTCCTGCTTTCTGCCAATGATGTGGACCTGATGGCTGGGGCCTAAGTAGCCATATTGAACTAGGTAATCTTCAGTGTGGGAGCCAGTGAAAAAGATGATGGATTATAAACATAAAAATCATCCTCCGTGACCTTAGAGTTATCATTATTGTCTCTGAATTGTCTACCTTGGAATATCTTTTATGTTAGACAAAGTTAATTTTTTAAATCTTGTTTAAGCCCCTGTTTTTTTTTTTTTTTTTTGAGACAGAGTCTCACTGTCTTGCCTGGGCTAGAGTGCCATGGTGTCATCCTAGCTCACAGCAACCTCAAACTCCTGGGCTCAAGCGATCCTCCTGCCTCAGCCTCCCGAGTAGCTGGGACTACAGGCATGCGCCACCATGCCCGGCTGATTTTTTTCTATATGTTTTTAGTTGTCCGATTCATTTCTTTCTATTTTTAGTAGAGATGGGGTCTCGCTCTTGCTCAGGCTGGTTTCGAACTCCCGAGCTCAAACAATCCGCCCGCCTCGGCCTCCCAGAGGTCTAGGATTACAGGCGTGAGCCACGGTGCCCGGCCTAAGCCCCTGTTCTTAAAGGTCTCTGTTGCCGTTTCTAGATGATAGAGCAGACTTCACTGAGCATGCGTCCTGAG
>RJWJ010049186.1:0-10333 GCA_004363605.1 Indri indri | reverse complement strand
GGGTTTTGCTCTTGCTCAGGCTGGTTTCGAACTCCTGAGCTCAAACAATCCCGCCTTGGCCTCCCAGAGTGCTAGGATTATAGGCGTGAGCCACCACGCCCGGCCAATTTGTGCTGTTTTAAGCCACTAAATTTGCATAACTTATAGCAGCAACAGAAAACTAATATAGACCCTGAATTGATATTAATAATAAAAACAATAGCAATTAGAAGAGCTAAGTAAGCTGGCTATAATATACCTTCAACAGGTATTTCTAGTAAGTTTTGCTTTGTGTTGATGATGTAATAAAATTAAATATAATTTTGTTATATTTATTTATATTTATGCTGGTTCAAAGAATTTTACTTAAGTGTGCTTTAAACATCATAGCCTGTTGGCTTTGATAATTTTCCTTACTGTTTAACAATGACTTAATGACTATAACAAAGATAAAAATCTTTGTATTACTCTCTGATATGAATTTTAAACAAATATAAGCTTTCCCATGCTCTATGTGTTTAGGCTAACAATTATACTTCTTTTTGATATGCAAAATACCAATGAAAATATTTTTAGTTATTTCTTGGACTCTTGTTAGATGGATGATAGCTGACAAGGGAAATCTTTTTGTATATTTAACAATTACTCACAGAAAGCAAGAAAAAGTCCTATTGTCAGTGTATGTATACTCCCGTGAAATGAAAACATTTATTCGAAGTTCAAAAATAGCCTGTGTTTACCTGTAGTTAAAGGCAGGTGTGTGATGCTGTTCAGACAGGTCAGGGTGAACCATGTGGATGATAGTGTAGCCCCAGAAAACAGGAGAAGAAGAATCAGTTTCAGCATACCCCTGATAAAATCTGCAAACCTGAAAAGAAACAATATTCCATTATTAATTCTAGCTGGATTTAAAAATATTATTTAACTCAATGACACATATTCATTAAACAATTACTTGAAGAATTTCCACGCATTCTTTTAAAAGTTAGTTTTTGTTTTGTTTTTTGAAAGATTTCCTAGTATGATGTTACTTTGTGATACATTTTTTTTCTCTTACAAAACATCATCTTTGCTCAGTATCTTTAACTCATAGGATGGATTCTGAGTTTTTAAATGCCATTTCTATTTTCTTTATATTTTTCTATACTTTCCAAACATTTTATAATAAACGTATATTATCCCAGTTTTAGAAAGTAGGCTAATTCATTGACAAAAACTTGCAAAGATGGGTCTCCCAAAATTCAAACTCACTTATAGAACAAATACAGATGCTCGCTCCTTTGAGCATGATCTGGTCCCTGCCACTGCTTTATCTTTTCCTTACTGTTCTCCAGTTGGATGGCCATGTGTCTGTTTCTCATACACGCTAAGGTTGTTTCCCACAGCAATCTGTAGCTTCTGTCCTTGTCCCATCTGCCTGGAATTCTGGTACACTCCCCCAGCCCCCATCTTCACAAGTCACGCTCCTGCTTATCCCTCAGATCATTCAGGTCTTGGTTCAACATGGCCCTCTAAGCTCAGGGAAGAAGCTCTCCTCCTCCTGTCTCCACTTTCTGTTTTGTTTCTTCACAGCACTTTTCTCTATTGGAAATTGTTTTGTTTTTGCATTTGTTTGTTTTTTGTCTTTCCTACCAGACTGTAAATTTCCTGGGAGCAAAAATACAACATCTGGAATAGTGAAGATTATTCTGAAAGGTTGGGACTTTTATATAGCATTTTAAGTTTTCAAAATCTCTGCCTTTTCCTGAATCAGCATGAAACTAAAAGGTATCTGGTAGAGATACTTATCATTTAGTTATGTCAAAATAATTTTCCATTTGTCAACTGCTTTTCCTCCCGTGCAGATTAATTGTTGATTGTACAGGCACAATCCTCTGGCTGTGCCTACACGCAATTTATTCTGTCCTTCAGAATTATTTCTATTACAGGGAAATTGATCCCATCTCAAATATAACATTTACCATGTTCTTTCAACTTTGAATTTTTAAAAATTGATTTTAATTTCTATTGTAATTATGTGACTGTCTTTCTTAACACTTTGAACACTTTCTTCTGTTTTGCACTTATTTGACATGGTGAATCAAGTTTGTAAGCATTTTTTAGACTAAAATGAGAGCTGATCTATGAGAGCTGATGCCATCTTTTGGTGGGAAAAATGAATGCATTTTTGCCCAGTGACTTAGGTTTGTTCTTATCTATAAAAGTTCACAAGCCGAAAATTCTTAAGTACTCTGAAAAAGGTCTCATAGCTTGATAGAAATGTTCTTCGAGAACAAAACTTTGTTTTAATTCCCTGCTTGTCAAACACCTCTGTCATTTACATTTGAGTATGCTGCATAAACTTATTTTTCAGATAGGTAGATGACAAGGTATGAGAGAACAAAACAGCCTTCTGGTACGAATCAGAGTGGAACTGCAAGATGTAAAATAAACTGACTATGGCAGGGCACGGTGGCTCACGGCTGTAATCCTAGCACTCTGGGAGGCCGAGGCCGGCGGATTGTTTGAGCTCAGGAGTTTGAGACCAGCCTGAGCAAGAGCGAGACCCCGTCTCTACTAAAAAAAATAGAATGAAATTATCTGGACAACTAAAAATATATAGAAAAAATAAGCCGGGCATGGTGGCTCATGCCTGTAGTCCCAGCTACTCGGGAGGCTGAGGCAGTAGGATCGCTTGAGTCCAGGAGTTTGAGGTTGCTGTGAGCTAGGCTGACGCCACGGCACTCACTCTAGCTAGGGCAACAGAGTAAGACTCTGTCTCAATCAATCAATCAATCAATCAATAAAATAAAATAAAATAAAATAAACTGACTGCTGTAGTCTGCAATTCTTAGAGACCCAGTCCTTTCAAATAGACTGATAACATCAAAGTATATTATTACAACCAAACATTACCTTTAATAATGGCCTTTAACAACATAATTACCAAAAAAAACCCCACTCAAAGCACTCATCTATAAGGAGATTCTGTTCTAGGGAATCCCAAAAATGGTGTTAGGAAAATAATTTAAAATTTATTTTAGGCCTAGGAGATAACTAAAATTGATTTCAGATCCCACAGTTAGAAGAGTATTTTTCAGAACTTCCATTTAAACAGATTACAAGCAGAAATGTCCTCATTCTAATTGCCCCCTCCAATTCCATCTATGTAAAGTTAAAATTAAGGGGTATAGAAAGAAAATAAAGCACGTGAGATGTCATTTTTGATACATAATGGCTCCCTCTTTGACCTATTTGGTGCTCAGAATAGGATCTGATGACTCATTGTAATTGGTTTGGAGATTTAATTAGAAAAACTAGGTATGATTGTTGTCAAAATGTGACAGGTCAATGTATTTCAGTATCAGTGATTCCCTACAAATAGTATTGCCCTATCCCACTTCTTTAGCTTTTATATTCTGTTCTTATATTTTCTTAACTTATAAAAACCGGAAATAAAGCGATTTAGAAATTATAGTATCAATTTATTCTTTCATTATCCCAGGAACACTATGCAAATTATAAGGTCTAGATATAATATTATCCTGTGTCAATTATGTTTAAGTATTTAGATATTGATGTGATTTACAAATCTTATTTGATCTCCCTAAATATGTCATTAGATTGTTTTCTTCCTGGTAAAGTTGATTGCCTAATTTTGTTTTTGGTTAAACAGGGTAAAATGATTTGAGAAGTGAATGAATATTATCTCTTTGGAAATACCAAGAGTAGTTTTATAGATAGATACCTAAAAGAGTGACATTTTCATTTTTTTTCTTTTTTTAGAATGAATGAGACTTTTTTCTTTCTTCTGACTCAATCTAAAAATGTGTTGTCATAATATGTTAAGATCAAGGAGAGTTTGATGAAACTGGAAGTCTTTGTGGACTTTTTTCATCAAAATGGGATAACCGTAGGGACATACCTGCCAAAAAGACCAGAAATAAGTGCCTGCTAATCAGGATACTGCCTTTTCATGGAAAATTCTAGAGACGTTCTTACAAATAATTCTTTTCAATGCTTTTCTAGTCTCCATTACTATTAATTTGCCTTTACTGCCTCTATCATGTTTCTTTGGGTTCTATTTATAGATGTTGGTCTCTAATAATATGGAGAGAAGCAGCTTAATTACACTGGAAATACTTTTCCAGTTTCCAAAAAAAATTTTTAGGAAGGACTACTCCTGAGAAGGTTTCTTATAGCAGCAAATTCTATCCATTGCATGTGAATTTTCCTGCAGCCTGAACAAGTATCCTTTTCTGACCTTTGCCTGTTTTATTTTTCCTTGAATTTTCATGTTTATTTAGGGGAGCCTACTTCTCTTTGGGCTTTTTTTCCTCTTCTGTCCACTTACATGTTTAACATAAAATATTCTCACCTTGCCATAGCTATTCCAACAACACAGCCTCCAACTATGGACCAAAATCCAATCCAGCCAGCATCTACCTGTTAAGAAAGTAGCAGACACACTTAATATAAGACCATCACATTGCAATTTAGAAGGAATGAAAAAAAAATCCTCTAAATCAACGTTAATAGCTAAATGGCAAAAATCTAGGGAACAGCATTTAAAACATGGATTCATACATAACTAATCAATACAAACTTATCTAAGTAAATATGTCCTTGATTAACTTTTTATTTAAATATTTAAATCAACAAAATAATCACTGTCATCAAACAAATATTTTTCAAGTTATTACATGCCTAACATTGTGCTAGGAACTCAAGAAGATAAGAAAAGAATGGAAGACGGTCACTGACTTCAAAAAGTTTAAACATAAGCAACATACATAAAAACTACCAGGAAATCATTAGGTGCTATAACATCTGGCAAAAACTAAAAATGTATTAAGTAGATGAGAGCTAGAGAGAGAGAGAGAGAGAGAGAGAGAGAGAGAAATGTGGGGGTGAGCAAGAGAGTGGATCCAGAAAGAGAAGCTGAGCTGGTTTTCAAATGTATAGCTTGTTTGTCTCTTGAGAAAATGTTTCTAGCCCTGCCATTTACTAGCTTTGTGACTGGGCAAATTATGTCTTCTTACCTATAAAATGGATTAAATGAGATAATTTGTGTGCAGGACTTAGATCCATGGCCAGTATACAAGAAGTGTTCAATAAACGTGAGCTGTTATTATTATTACGTGATGATGCTTCTCCATCTATGTTAGCTCTTTCCTACCTTCATGGCCCTACCTCTTCACAGCAGTCTACAAATACTGCCTACATTTCCTCAACACCTGTGTACCTTTAACTCTTATTATGACTTGGATTTTGTTCCAACTCATACTTGGTTTCTGCAAATAAGTTAATAAATGTAAAGTGCTCAATACATGTTAGTTGTTGCTATCACTGGAATTCCATGTGTCCCTAACAATACTGTCACATCTTGTCTCCCCTTCCCCCCTCCCATGACTATCACACTTGCTTTTAGTACCTTATTTCTTACTTCTAGACTCCTGTAATAGCTTCTTAAATGGTCTTCACAATCTATTTTGCCCACTATTGTCAGAATAATTATCCTAATCATTCCACTTCCCTGCTTAGAAATAGTCACTGGCTTTCCTTGTGGCCGTAGGATGAAGTCCAAACTTGACCTGGTACTTGAGAATTGCCCAAACTAACTTCTACCTCTTATTATTTTTTGAGTCATATTTTTCATTACACTTTTGACAGGGATTGCCAGCTGTCCACCAAATATGTTAATTTCTCCTACCTGGGTACTTAGCTAGATGACACATCTCAGTTCTTAGATGGTACATGTGACTAAGTTGTCATTAACACATTGACTGCCACACTAGACAAAAATTTTTTCCCCCTGGGGCCACGGTGTTTTATTAAAACAAAACAATTCTTTCTAACTTGTTATTTTTTATTGTTTTCTGTGTGTGAGTTATATGCAATGCAATCCACATTTTTAGAATTCAATTGTCAATATTAATTGTAACAATAAAAACATCAACAAATAAGATTTTCATGAACCAACTGCAGAGTTTTGCTTCACATGGCCCCGGGCTGAAAACTAGCCTGAGTTAAATACAACTCACGTGGCAGTCAATGTGTTAATAGAAGTGAGCAGAAGTGTGCCACGTCCAGGTAAGAAGCTGGATGAGAGTTGTATGCCTCCTCTATGCTCTCTTTCCCTTTCTGCCAGCTGCAGTCTGGCTGTGGTCGCTCAGCTGCACCCATTCAATAATGATAAGGGTTCCAAGGGACAAGAAGAGATACAAAGTAGAACCAGTATAGGTTTCTAAATTAGCATGAAGAAAACAGATCTCCAAACTGTGGACAACTGTCCTAGATTATTATTATGCACACTGTTCTAGATTGCTATCTGAATCAGAAATAAGTTTCTTCTTCTTTTTTTTTTTTGAGACAGTGTCTCACTCTGTTGCCCAGGTTAGAGTGCAGTGGCGTCATCATTCCTCACTGCAACCTCAAATTCCTGGGCTCAAGCGATCCTCCTGCCTCAGCCTCCTGAGTAGCTGGGACTACAGGTGCCTGCCACGATGCCCAGCTAATTTTTCTATTTTTTGTAGAGACAGGGTCTTGTTTGTGCTCAGGCTGGTCTCGAACTCCTGGCCTCAACCAATCCTCCCACTTCAGCCTCCCAAAATGTTAGGATTACAGACGTGAGCCTCCATGGCCAGCCAAATTTCTTCTTAAGTCTCAGAATTTGGGGGGCCTACTTCTCCTAGCAGCTTAGCCTACTCTGAGTAATACAATAACTTTATACAAGTCTTTTGCTCTACCAGTGTTTGCTGCCAGAAGCAAACATAAATGCTCTTTAGAGAAAGATAATATCCTGGAGCTTAAATTTTCTCTACAGTTTTTCATACCATTGGCATTTGGGGCAAGACAATTCTCTGTTCGCAGGACAGAGAATTTACTATCCATTGTCCAAGGCCTACTTAATGCTATTAGGCCTCCACAAACATTTTCATCTATCCGCTAGGTGAATGGAGTACTGTACCAGGCTAAAGACCACTGTGCATCTGGCTATACTGATGCTGGTCCTTTCAGGCCATTTTGTGCTTTCTGCTTCCTTTATCCATGATATCCACTTTAGTTAATAAAATTCTACCCAATAATTAATTAAAAATTTCTTTGCTTTCATTGAACTTTAAATTTTACTTTATTTAATACCTCATGTGATTCATGGTCTCTGTATTTCTGAGTTTATACAGAAAAAGATACTTGGAGGGGCTTCTTAAGGTTTACAAAGTGAAGCATAGATCTTCAAGATGAGTATTATTTAAATGGATGCTACACTTCTCCTTATCAGAACTGAGCACACTTGGAATACTCTCCAACCAGAAAACTAAAGGAAGGCATTCTTCTTATGGTAAAGGTACGTCTATAGACCATAGACCAAACGTGTGTGTACCTCCAAAACCCATGTCGGAACTTAATCTCCAATGTGATAATATTAAGAGGTGAGGCCTTTCGGAGGCAATTAAGTCATGAGGGCTCTGTCCTCATGAATGGGATTAGTGCCCTTACAAAAGCAATTGAAGGGAGCTGGCTGCCTTGCCCCTTTTGTCACGTGAGGACATAGCAGGAAGGCATCATCTTGGAAGCAGAGAAAGAGCCCTCACCAGATACTGAATCTGCTGGCACCTTGATCTTGGATTTCCCAGTCTCTAGAACTGTGAGAAATAAATTTCTATCATTTATAAATTACCCAATTTAAAGCATTTTGCTATAGCAGTCTGAACGGACTAAGCCAAGTACAATAAGCAATCTGGATTAACATTCTGGTTGAGAACTAGAAAACCTGGGGAAAAATTTATCTGAAGGCATCAGAAAGCCAACAAGGTAATCCAGAGTTATGAAACCAGGATCTAGGATGGGAAGGAAACTGAGAGAGAGAAAGTGTGGTATTTGAAGATAATTTTCCTTTAGGGTTGTCTGCTGATTTCACAAAAGGTGGCTAATGGGCTGAGAGGTTATTGATAACCTCACTGACCTAGGAAAGAAAAAATACGAGTTTGTGGACCTGCTGTGGGGTGGGCTGGTCTTGTAAAAACTCCAGACTTTAAATGGGGACTCTGAAGGGCTATACCCTGAGAGTATGGGGAATTGGAAATAGAACAGCATTCTGAGGGACTGAAGCCCAGCTTTAAATGATCTCAATTCCTGAAACCAGATTAAAGGGATTCCTAGACTCTTGCCAGAAAAAAACATAAATTCTCTCTGGAGGAAAATAACATCATCTTGAAGCTTAAATTATCTCTACATCTTTTTATATACCGCTCAGTCAAAAATAACTGAATACATAAAGAGATAAAAATATGAGATATAAACCTTTATAACTCTTTTAATACATCCAAAAAGATACAAACATTTCTACAGAAACTTGTAAACTATAAAAAGAACCAAACAGAAATTTTATAACTTAAAAATACTATAATTAACTCATAGATGAATTTAATAACATACTACAGCTGAAAACTGAAATAGTGAGTTGGAAGAAAAGCTAAATAAAATATCCGGTTTGAAAAACAGAAAGGTAAAGGATGGAAAATTCCAAAAAGGGAACAAGAAACAAAGGAAACACAGTGTAAAGCTCTAGCATATATAGAGTACCCAAAAGAGAAATCAGAAAAATGGAGCATAAGCTTTGAAGAGATACTGGCTAAGAATTTTCAGAAATGGATAAGAGATATCAAATCCTAGATTGAAGAAGTTCTATAAACTTCAAGCTGAATAAACTTATAAAAAGATTGTCATCTAGTTATGTCATAGTGAAACCACTGAAACCAATGATAAATAGAAAAATCTTAAAAGCAGTCAGCTTTTAAATTGAGAGCTGATTTCTCAATTGAAACAATGGAAGTCAGAAGAAACTGGAATGCTTTCAAAGAACCAAAAGAAAATAACTGCCAAACAAGAATTTTATGCCCAACAACGAAAAAACTTCAAAAATGAAAGTAAAATGAAAAAATCTTCTCTACACCAAAACAATAAAATAAAAAACAAAACCCAAACAGAATTTGCCACCAGCAGACCTGCACAATAAACAAACAAAGAAAAAAAAACCATTAATGGGTGCTCTTTAGAAGAAAAATGATCACAAAGAGAAGATCAAAGATGAAGGAAGAACAACAAAATGAGTAATTATGAGGGTAAATCTAAATGAATATTGGCTGTGTGAACAACAACAGTAACGTCTTGTGCAGTTAAAATATATGCCAACAATAGCACAAAAGATGGGAGAGGATTAAATGAAGTTAAAGGGTTCCAAAAGCCTCTGGCTATCCTGGAAAAGGCAAAAATTCTAATTTATAATAGATGTTGATAAGTCAAGTGTGCATTCTGTACTTTCTACAGCAACCACTAAATAATAAAAGAGTCTACAACTACCAAGCTAATAGAAAATTAAAATAATAACAAATATTTAATCATTCCAGAAGAAAGTGAAAAAGAAGAGAAATAGGATAGACTGAGCTATCAAATGAAAACCAATAGTAAGGTGGTAGATATAACCCTAATTATAGTAAATGTAAATAGACTAAATACTGCAATTAAAACAAAAAGATTATCAGACTAAAGAAAAAATGATATGCTTACAAGAGGTATAACTAAGGAAGATTTTCTTTTTCTTTTCCTGTTTTTTAAGAGATAAGATCTCGCTCTGTCACACAGGCTGAAGTTCAGTGGTGCCATCATAGTGCACTGTAACCTTGCACTCCTGGTCTCAAGTGATCTTCCTGCCTCGAGCCTTCAAAGTAGCTAGGACTACAGGTGTGTGCTACCATGCCTGGCTAATTTTTAAATTTTTTGTAGAGACAGAGTCTGGCTATGTTGCTCAGGTTGGTCTCAAATGCCTACCCTCCCCGCCTCGGCCTCCCAAAGTGTTAGAATTAAGGCATGAGCCACTGTGCCTGGCTAAAGAAAGTTTGAAAGTAAAAAAATATAAAGAGATATGCCATGGAAACACAACCAAAAGAAAACTGGAATAACTAATAGGTTTTAAGGCAAAAAGTATTATTAGAAATACTTCATACAGATGAAACATTCATTCACTGGGAAGATACAACAATTTTAGATTTATATGCACTTAATTACATAGTCTTAAAATATACAAAACATTCACAGAAATAAAAGGGAGAAATAGACAAATTCATAATAACTGTGCAGGATTTTAACTCTCAGTAATGGTACAACAAGCAGAGTAAAGATATATTAATAGAAGGTGTGAACAATACAATTAACAGAATTGATCTAATTGGCATATATAGAACACCACACCTAAGAATTATAGAATACAATTGACCATATAGTGGGTCAACAAGTTTGAAAATACTGAAATCATTGAGTATATCCTACAATCATATTTATGTAATTTAGTTAGAAATTGACAACAAAAAAAAAA
>RJWJ010049185.1:0-10339 GCA_004363605.1 Indri indri | reverse complement strand
GGGAACAAGAGGCCAGCTGGCCGCGCCCTCTCCTGGCCCCGCCCGCCCTGCAGCGCAGGGAAGGGTGATGCTCCGTCTCTCTCTGTCTCGCCCCCACTGCTCCTCACTCTCACCGCGCGCCAGGCTCCGACAGACGCGAGAGGCTGGAAAAGGAAAGTGCCAAGGAAGAAAGGGAAGTTATAAATACGTCCAGGGAGAACCTGGGCTGCCTTCCTGGCCACCGGCAGGAGGCTCAGGGAGCTCTGGGGAGGAGAGTCCAGAATGGGCACCCAGTGTGGGGGCCGCCAGCATTCTCATCGCAGTCACCATCCTCACCGCCACCAGGGTGCAATGTGGCCCGAGGGCAAGGGCATCAGCTTTGGGGGCTCAACTCTCAGCCCTACCACTCACCAGCTGTGTGTCCTTGGGGGGTGACTTCACTTCTCTCTGCCTCTGTTTCCCCCTTGTGAATGGGGGTAATAGTACTAGCAATATTGGCTCAGGTGAGGATTTAGTGACCCACTCTCTGTGAGAGTGCTTTGAAACCACGACGCGCCATGGTGCCACCACCACAGCCACGGAGAGGCCACCTGCAAGATGTCGTCACTGCTGAGGTTTTTCACCCTGAGAAGGCTGAGACTCTTCCACTCTGTCTTTCTTGGGATTGTGCTGGTCCTGTGACAGGTCGCCCTGGGTGGCCCCCATTCTTAGTCCGATGTCGAAAAAGGCAGGAAGGGCATTTGACCAGAGGGAACTGCACACAGCAGGCACCAGGACAAGAGTGTGTGTGCTGTGCTCTAGGTGGGGGCAGGGTGGGCGGGTGAGGCTGGTAGGTTACAGGTATGTGGTGATGAGCATCGGATGTTAGGCTAAGAGCTAAACTTGGCTCTGAGGAGAAGGACAGGGGCCAGAAAGATTAGAGTTTGGAAAGATGACTCCTGCAGAATGTGGAGGGTGGATTAGAAGGGGGAAATTGGAGTCACAGAAGAGTCAGGAGGCCGTGCAGGGGTCCGAGAGGAATGAGGAGTGGGCTGTGAACTGTGATGGTGGGGTTGCCTCACGGGCTGTGGGGCGGCAGGGGTGAGGTGGCTCTGAGCAGCTGGGGGCAGGATTCCAGGAAAACAATGAGCTCTTTGCGGAGCCCGAGGTGCCAGGGTGGGGGTGGGGGTAGGAACAGGTAGACATGAGGAGCTCAGGAGGGGCTGGAGCGGAGATCTAGGGGTCACCAGGTGGGATTCAAGCTCTTCTTGTTGTAGGAAGGAAACCTGAGATTTGACAAGGAAAGTAACATGCCCAAGGTCACCGAGATGGCCATCGGTAGAACAGGCCTGGAACCCAGTGAAAGGCAATAGCTCAGGACAGACTCTATATTCAACCCCATGGCTCAGGGGCCAGTGGATAATGAATGAGCCCTCAGACTAGCCCTTTGAGACAGACAGGTAAGTGCCATGATTAGGGACTTGGACTCTGGGATCAGATTGTCTAGGTTAAGATCCTGGTCTGCCTCTTACCAGCTGTGTACCCTCGAATAAGTCTCTTAACCTCTCTGTGCTCAGCCCCTTATCTGTAAATAGGTTTACAGATAAGGGTTTATAACACGTTCTTGGGAACATCCCCTGAGGTGATACAAGTAAAGTGCTAGAACAGCACTTGGCATGTAATGAACGTCAGTCATAATTGTTGCCTCCGTTTTATGGAGGAAACCGAGGCTTTAAAATGTCATCTATGGAGAGCTCAATCAATTCCATCTGTCATTGTTTATGTGCCTTGATGGTATCAAGTAGGTGAGGCTGAAATGCTAATTTGAGTGTGATGTCATGATTCTCAAATTCAGTGAACCTTTCATTGTATTGTCCAATGAATAGGTCTATAACAGCTGCGTATTCTTCAAATGAACCACATACATCATCCTGCTCATCAATGACCTTTGCTAACTGGGGAAAATGTTCACCTGAAATTTCCTTTTGAAGGAGAAGTGTTTTGCAAAAAGATAGCTTTTTTTGAAATGCTTCGATTTTTTTTGCCACATATCATATATAGATGTAGTTTTACCTTGCAAAGAAATATTCAAATCACTTTGATTTGGCATGATATTGCACAGAAATGCTGCATGCCTACAGAAATCTTTCAATAATTCACATTGCTGATTCTGTTCTTCATGAAATTTAACTAGCTGTTCTCGCAGAGATAAAATTTTGGCTAACACCTGTCCCTGCGATAGCCAACGCATTTTAGAATGATATGGCAAATCCATACTGAACACCTCATCGTTCAACTTTAGCATGTTATGCAACTCATGATGCTGTGTTGCATTGGCAGGAATATAGTTAACAATACTTGTAACTTGTGCAAAGTGTTACTTAAAATAGTAGCTTTAGCACAGAGATTTTGCTGACGCAAGATACAATGAAAAGAAATGAGAGCATCTGGATCTGTTAACACTTTTTTTAATCTATGGTATGCAATAAACCCTTCATGTTTTCCTGTCATGGAAGATGCAGTCCAACTTCACGACATTTATCTTGAAAGCTGTTGAAGACTATTCCCTGTGTTCTGTTTGCAAGAGCGCCCAAAGCAAGTAACTCTTCTTAGCAAAGAAAATCTTCTGTTATGACCTGAATGAAGTATGAAATCTGCACTGAGTCAGTAGTATCAGTTGATTCATCCAAGGTGGTTGAAGAATATATATTTTCCTTTTGAAGTATTGCATGAAGTTGTTCTGTTAAGTTGAAGGCTAATTCATGCTGCCAATCAATTATAGTTCTCCTTGAAGGAGGCAACTGTTTGTACTTTGAAATATCATTGGGGTCTAAGCATCCTGCAACTTGGACAATGCATTATTTCACAATTTCTACATCACTGAATGGCTTCCCTTCCCCCCCAACCAACCCCCGAGTATACAAGCTACTTTATAAGTTGCTTCAGTGGCATTATTTCCAGGTTCTTAGTGCTGCTTGAAAGAATTGTCTTTGATTTTGCTTTTCATCTTTTAATTTCTGCAATCCAAACTTCAGCGCCTCTCCCTCTAATTTAAAATACTTGTGGTCCTTATGAGTGTTATAATGCCGATGAGCATTGAATTTATTTAATGTTGATACTACTGTATCACAAATCATCTTATCTTTAGCAGAAACAATATGGCAATTCCCAATCCTCATTAAAAAATCCGTTTTCTTTCTTCAGTGTTCTCTTGGTCTTCTTTGACACGATGGGCTGTTAAGCAGACAGAATTAAAAAATACTGTCGAGCTGTGCAGCTATTTACAAATTCCACTTCAAACAGAAACACAGTGCACCATTGTCAAAAGCGGAGAAGAGATTGGTGTACTCGACCCCCATAAACTCTCACCAACCAGCCTCGTGCAGTAGTGGCACCAGTCAGGTGGGGGAAGTTAGAACTAAGTCATGAGTGTAGCAGCCGTCAATTTAGCCCTTATGGCTTACTAGTATTCTAATTGTGCCAGTCAATCTGGGAGGATTATTTCGTTGAAACTTATTTTACTCTTTGGTATTTTAAATACATTCATTTAAAAAATAAAATAAAAATATAAAAGATGAACAAAAATGTGTCAATAAAAATAAAAGAATTTGTTCTGTAAAATTTGGATTCAGTCAAAAGGCCACACTTGAGGACCTAGAAGGCCACAGGCCACAGGGAAAGCCTTGAAGGGTTGGTAGGATGAGTCCTGTTTCTCATCAACCAGGCCGCAGGTTCCCCACCCCTGGTTTATAGCATAATGTGGGAAGGAGAGAAGCAAGCAAAATGCAAGCCAATGTGCTCTGAATCAACAGCACTGATGCAAACAAGTCAGCCTGCTCCAGCCCCCCTGAGAGGGTTAGAACAGAGAGGCAAGTTAGGGGGTCCTACCCTGGTGCTGTTGCCAGAGAGAATCCTCCTGGCCACGGAGCTCTCACTAGAGCCGCTGTGGAGGCCCGTCCCGGCCGAGAAGCACCTGCCTGGGAAGCAGCTGCCCACACTCGCCTTGCCTCTGCCTTCCCCATCACCAGCCTCCTAACCCCGTCAGGCAAGGAAGTGACTCATCTTCCTAGATGAGGCAGACGGCTGCTTCCTCAGCAGCTGTCATAAGCTCTGTCCCAGTTCCAGAAGTGAATCCCGGGCAGTGGCGGGCCGCAGGCTTTTCGAGCTCACCTCCACACAGTGCTGCTGCACTTACGTTCCAGAACAGTCTCCTCAAGAGGAGAAAACAATGGCGGTGGTCGAACACCTGCTACCCACCTACCAGGCACTGCAAAGCAATCCGTTCACTAGCCCCAGCCTTCAGATGAGAAAACAGATGCATAAAGAATTGGGTAACACATGGGTACGGAGTCTTCATTTGGGAAGATGAGAAAGGTCTGGCGTGGATGGCGGCGGTGCTTGCACAGTAATGTGAATGTACTTAGTGCCACTGAACTGTACACTTAAAAATGGTTAAGATGGCAAAGTTTATGTTATGTATATGTTACCACAATAAAAAAAATACTGCGCATTAAGGATTAAGTAACACAGCTACCAAGTGGAGAGGCCAACAGTCACACCCAAGCGGTGCTGCCCCAGAGCCATGCTATCAACCGCCCCTGTGATGTCTCACTTGCCCATGACGCAGCTGAGAAAGATGGTTCGTCTTGGGGCGCTGTGAGTTGGGGCAGGGTTTTATGCAGAGAGGGGCATGATCGGGCTTGAGGGTTAGAAAGTTCCCTCTAGCTCGCAGGAAGATGGGCTGGGGGGTGAGACTGGAGGTGGGGAGGAGGCCGGGCATGGCCAAGGCAAGAGATGCTAGTGGCCCAGATCAGGGCAGCAGCGGCAGGATGGAGAGAAGGGCGAGGATTTGAGAGCGTGCCAAGTGGAATGGACAGGAAGTGGGGGGCAGACAACGGCTCCTTCTGGCCCACTTCAGCCTCCTGACAGTGACCTTCCAAGGGCCCCTTTCTCCCTGATGGGAGTTTTGGTGAAAAAGCCAGGGCACAGGCCTCTTCTCCAGCCCCCAGGGGGCAGTGTCGCAAAGTCTTCAGGGAGCTGGGGCTCTTGCTCCCAACTGTCCCCAGCGGGGGCGATGCATGCTCCCCCCATCCTCTCCCTCAACCTCCACCCCTCACCCCCATCCCCGCCCCGTGTCCTCTCTCCAGGGAGACAAATTATTAATAACTGTAACCCCACACTTGACACTTAATAAAGTGGTGATACAGCCATTAGCTCATGTGGTCCATCCAAAAGATGGGGGCAAAGACCATTTTATAATAAGGAAACTGAAGACCAGGCAGGGAATGGGACCTGACCAATGCCAGCATGTTGGTGGCTGAGCCAGGGCTGGAGGCCGCAGGCAGCCAGTGCCCAGTCTGGAGGCCTGAGAGAGGACACGGCCTGCAGCCCCCACAGAACCACGGCTGCTGACGAGCCCCCGTTTTGCCCTTCAGCTCCCTCGCACCTTAGGGGGCCTTCCTGGTGCTCCATCCCCATGGGCTGGTCAGTCAGGTCAGACTGACCGCGCACGCACCTGTCGTGTTTACTCCCTCCTCATCCTCTGCTCCCAGAATCACAAGAGTCAACACCATCACCACCATTGACATATTAATAACAGTTGTGTCTGCTCGCCTCTCAGAATTTAGCAAGCACTGATCCATCCATCAGCTCATCCGAGCCTTATGACAGCTCTGGGAAGGCATTTCACAGCCAAGGGCACTGAAGATCAGAGAGGACAAGTGACCAGCCCCAGGTCACCCAGCCAAGCCTTCGCAGTCTCCCAGGAGAGAGAAGCTGTGCACGTACCAAGGAGAAGAGGGGGCACCATGATGGGGTTTAGTGCAGTCCTGCCTGGAGGTTTCTCGTCATCCCTATTTTACAGGTGAGGAAACAGCCTCAGAGAGCTTCCTACTGGGTCAGGATTAAACTGTGTGATGCCCAAGCTCGCTCTTTCTGGGGCACAGGCTGCCTCTTCCAGGGCAGGATGCGGAGTTTCCAGCACAGTGCATATTCTCTCCAGGCTGGAGGGGGGCACGGGTGGGAGGTGGAGGCTGCTGGACCCAGGAGAGCCTGGCGGGTGGGGGAAGGAGCTTCCCAAAGGAGTTGTTGGGGGAGGGGAGGAACCTCCAGGTGGGGTGTGGCTGCTACAGGGGGCACGGCTGGGCTGTCCAGGCTGGGCAGGCCAGTGGCTGTGTTGAGCCAAGGTGGGCGGGGCTGCCCAACCTGGACACCCATGGGACACACACCTGGCCTGCAGACCAGCACTTCTCCTCCCACGGGGAGATGAGCTGTGTCCTGATGGAAGAGTTGTGCCAACAAAGACAGGGAAAGCCTTGGAGGGTTGGTAGATGGGTCCTGTTTCTCATCAGCCAGCCAGGAAAACTGAAGCCCAGGGAGAGACAGACAGTGACTCCCCCCTGGTCACCACACTCGCCAGGCCTCAGTCTCCCCATCCATGAAAAGGAAGGGTTGAATTAAATGAGCTTCACATTCCTTCCCTAAAAGAGTTATATTTCATGATCAAGTGAGAATTAGAAAACATGTTTCACATAAATATATCTATTTAATACTTTACTAATTACTTTTCATTAAGTGGAAGTGGATCATCATAAAATGCCATTTGTCTGTCCTTGCCCTTGGAAAGTATGCGTCCTGCTGCTCGATGCGTAGCCCCTGGCAAGTCACATCAGCCTCTCTGAGTGGCGGTGGCCTCATGAGTAAAATAAGTATGACGTTGCCTTCCTTGGGCAGAGTCAATGAGCTACCCATGAGGGTGTGTCCGCACAGCAGGGGGTCTGGCCCCAAGGCTGCATCTGGGGGTGGGGAGGGCCACCACTGCGACTGAGGCCCTCACTTGTCTGCCAGGCCAAAGGCTCATTTATAGATATCCGCTCCCGGGCTGCCAATCCAGAAGGGAAGTGGAGGCAAAGGTGCTGAGGTGGCAGTTTGGAGCCTTTTTCAGGAAGAAGTCTCTGGTCACTCTTCCCCTTCTCAGCCTCCCCACCCCCGGCCCCATCTTCCGGGCAATCTCGCGGTGATCCTCAGGACAGTCCTGAAGGTGTGTGGTTCCATGTCATGATCTCCACTGAACCGACAGGAAGACCGAGACCCAGAGAGGACAAAGGATTTGCCCGAAGTCCCACAGCACGGTTGCCACAGAGCTGGGACCAGAATCGAGGTCTCTAATCTGGAGCTCAGCACTCTTCCCTTGTATCTAAAAGCAGATAGTTCTATAAAATAAAGGGTCTCTTATTTTGCCTGGTTTACAAAAAGACATTTCCCTAAGTGGGTTGGCTTAAAGAGGGGGAGGGCTTGGGTTCTGCCAACAGCCCGCGGTTTTAGAAACAGCATCAGGCTTAGCATGAGACATGGCTCTGCGAACCGTGCGGGGCCCCGCAGAGTGCTATGGACTGTACCAGCCTCTGCCAACAGCACAGTACTCTAAAAAAGACATCAAGTTTTGCACGCCGTGGGAATCTGCAGATGGTGTTGGGATCCCACACATCATGGAGCTTTGTAAAATGCGCGGTGCGTGGCAAACACCGCATGTTGGCAAGTGGCAAAACTGAGGTGCAAACCAGTGTGGTCAGACCTCATGCCTGGGCCACCCACAGTGGGACCTCCCTGCAGGATTAGCCCAGGAGCCAGTCTGAAGGCCTGTTAGCCTAAGTCCCAGAGGCTCCTGGGTACCTCGCCCTTGCTCCCATTCCATAGCTCTGAGCTCAGGGATATTCCTGGACCGGCCTCTGTCAGTCTGGGGAGGTTGAGGTAATAAGTGAAAACTGCTTATGCCGGAGGGTACTGTATATGCCTTGCCCTGTGGGATCCAGGTCTGTCTGGCTCCAAGGCCTCCACCCTCAGTCCTCAGTCTGGAAATCTCTGGGGATTTCATGTTGGCCCTTCTGCCTCCCTTCCTCCCTTCACCTAGGTGGCTGTTGTCTCATCAAACATTGATGAGACAGACTTGGCCAGCCAAGCTGGCCTCCCTATATACCCAGACTGTTCCATGTATAGAGTTCCTTCAGCCTCTGGTGCCAAGATGGGGGGTAACAGAGCTTCCAGAAAGCCTAAAGGGACCTTCCCTCTCTTGAGCGTGTACCTGCGATTTGGTGTCTGGAAGGCTGCCCCTCTGCCACTTTCTGTGAGGACTCACAGTGCTGACTTCGGTCTGAAGGATTTGGAGAGATAGACTCAATGGGGTTTTCTCAAGTAGGATCAGGGTCTGGTCTTTCTATCAACCCAAGCCAACAATTGACTTTTCCCGGTGCAGGGTAATGTGTTCACATCTCTGGTTTCTCAAAGACTCAATCCTTCATGCAAGGAGTACCCACTGAGTACCTCGTAAGTGCTCGGGAGATCTGTAATTATTTCAAACTTCCCATTAGCACCCTCACATAGCAAGGAGGAGCCAGCGGGGTTGATGTGTGCTTCTCTATTATTGCACCTCGAAAGTTAGACTCCAAACCCACATCCCCATTCCATGCAAAGACCTTATTCCTGGGATGGAGTCAGGTTCACTTCTGCATCTTGGATTTGGGGAAACCCAGAGCACTTCCTCAGAGAAGAAGCTTGGGTGGAGGAAAAAGCCTGGTTCTAGCATCAGAGGTTCAAGGCTTGGCCCCACCACCTACTAGCTGGGTGATCTCCAGCTAGTTATGGAGACTCAGTGCCACATCAGTAAAATGGGAGAGTAAATACCTGGCCTCCAGGGCTCATGGGAGGGCCCAATGGGGCCTCACATGTGAAAGTGCTGTGCAACCTGGGAAAGGCAAACGGGTTTGTTTTCTCTTTCTGCCCTTTCCAAGCCCCACCTCTGCCGCTCCCTTCTCTGAGCTTGAGGCCTCCAGGCTTGGCTTCTTTCTTGCTCACTGAACTTTCACGGCAGCTCTGCAAGGGAGGATTCCTGTCCCCTCTTTATAGAAGTGGGAATTGACACTCTGGGAGGTGCTGGGACTTGTCTAAGGTTGCTTGACCAGTCGATGACAGCTGCGATGAGACCCACGCCTGTCTGGCTCCAAGGCCTCCAACTTCAGTCCTCAGTCGGAAGATCTGGGGATTTCAGGTTTGCCCTTCTGCCCCGCTCCCTGCACCTAGAAGGCTGTAACTGCCAGAGCTCCTACCATGAGCTCCCCAAGGCAGGCTGGACACTGTGACTCCAGAGGACAGAGCCCCTCCTTGCTCCAGATCCTTGGAGCTCAGAGAGGAGATGGGGGTTTTCTGAGAAGGGATGAGGGCTTGGGGGGACAGGGGCTCAGAGGAGGAGGACAACAGCTCAGTGGAGGAACAAGGGCTCTCTATGGGGCTCACTGAAGGTGACAGATGTTCTCCGAGTGAGGGGGACATGGGCTTGGCGGGAGAAAGGGCTCAGATCGATAATGGAAGTAGAGTGAGCAGATTGAGGAATCAGGGTTGAATGACCCTAGGGCCTGTGGAAGCCCATCAACATCCCCTGTACCCCCCACCTCCCCGCTGCTAACAGAGCAGGAGAAAATAGCCGAGGGAGCTGCTGAGAAGGGAACAGGCAGAGTCTGAGCTCTAGGGAGGCGGGGCAGGGCGCAGCTTCCTCCCAGCAGGGAGGCTGGACCTAAACAAACCCAGCCTCCTACACAACTCTGGAGCCAGGGTGGAGAGACAGAAGCAGCAAGTGACCAGGGAGACAGGCACTTGGAGAACGGGGCTGACTTTGAGCAGGACTCCTTAGCCCATGCCTGGATGGGGCTGCTGTCCAGGGTGGCCCAAGAAGCATCCACCCAGTGCCCAGAGTTCACGCCCGTGCACGTCCCTGCTGTGGCTGAGCAGCTGCTGCTCCCAGGAGCCCTGAGAGGGCCTGCTCCCTCTGCCCTGCTACGCTCCAGGTCCTGAGATTTAATTAGGGGCCGGGACTCCCTGTAGCCCAGCAGGCCTGGGACCCAGGATAGGTAAGTCTGGTTGAAGTAAGGAAGAGGCATCTGGAGGGAAGCTGGGGGCCCTCTTCCCAGGGAGAAGGGCGCGGTCGTAGAGCCAAAGTGGGTGTGCAGGGGTGGGATCGGGGGCTCACAGCTCTCTGCACAGAGCCAGGCATGTGGCCAGAGCTGGGCAAAGGTGTGTTGAATGAATGAGTGAATGACCCGAGGGGCGGGAACGGACGCTGTTTACTCAGCTGGAGGTCGGAAGCCGGCCAACCCTCCCTGATGGGACAGAGACCGAGAGGACAACAGAAAGACAGGCCCCCAACCCTCACTGAGCCCTGTTCCCCCTCTCTGAGAGAGACAAAGAGACAGAGCAGAGTGAAGAGAGATAGAGAAAGAAGTGCGGTTAGATGAGTGCAGAGACGGCCTCAGACACAGATGGAGACTGACGGACAGGGACATGGATGAAGACAAATTTCAACAGGTGTCAGCGGAGAATGCAGAGAAAGGGA
>RJWJ010049184.1:0-10288 GCA_004363605.1 Indri indri | reverse complement strand
GAAGCTTGAGGATCAGCATCATGACTGGGTGATGGTGACGACGGCCAACATGTATTAGCTGATGTGAAGTCTCAGGCACCAGTGTTAGGAAAGAGCCCCCCAGATGCCAGAACGCCCCCCACTGTGGTGAGCAGGGCCACCTGGGTGGCTGTGGAGACGTAGATGCTCCTGGGGAAGCATGTTGGGCAGTCACTAGAATCGTGGGGCTGGCGAGAGGTCTCCTTCCCGCAGAGAGGCGGCGGCGGCGGCCCTGGGCCCAGCAGGTGGCCGGGAGGGGAGCGCCCAGCCGGGCACCTCAGCCCCCACCGCCTGGGGGTCGGCATGGCTCACAGCTGGATGACAGGGCTCGAAGACCCCCTGTCCAGCAACCAGGGCAGCTTGGGGATGTTCTCACCCTCCCCAGTCTCGGCTTCCTCAGGGGTAGGACACGGCTAACGCAGGTAACGCCGGGCACTAACACTTGGGTGCCGCTCAGGCAGGAGCTGCAGGCACTTCTGGGCAACTCCAGGCAGGCGCTGTCCCTGAGCTGTGTCCACTCCAGGGCTGCTTGTCCCCTGGGCTGAGAGTGGCACTTTAATCCTTTAGTGTGCAGCCCTAGGCTGATAGCAGTGTCTAACCTGTTGTGACTAAAGCTGTTTTCTTTAAAAAGAAGACACGAAGCAAAGAATAAATGGCAACAACACATCTACCATCTGGCGCCTTACAGACAAGAGTTTGCCAGCCCTGGTCAGGTAAACTGAGGCACAGGGTGGACTCTGGGCCAGATCAGGCCACGGGGCTGGGAGAAGCAGTTGCTCGGCGGTGACAAGGACGCGCCTGGGGTCTGGGTGGGGGAGGGTCCTAGGGGCTCCAGCCCACCTGGCAGTGGCTCGTGAAGACAGACGAGTGCGGGGGAGACACTCGCTGGAGCCGGCCCGGCCCTTCCCCTGTGTCCACGCCCTCTGATTTCTCCGCCAAAGAGAGACGCGGGCTCAGACAGGTGCCCTGTGCTGCATGGCAGCCTGCCGCCCACTCCCAGGTGGGACACCGAGCTTCACGCCCGCCGTCCCCTGTCCTAGGCCTGTGGTGTGGGAACACGGGGTGACAGAGGGCTGCCACGGCCCGAGGCCCCGTTCCCTTCCCAGACCCCACCCAAGCACCCCACAGTCGGATCCGTTCTGCATGAAAATGCAGGAGTGGCTAGGCTGGCTGGTTCTTGAAAGAGAAGGATGGGTGTTCACCAAAGAATGCCAGAGGACAGCGAGGCGGGGTGAGGTGCCCCGGACAAGTGACAGCCGGGGCAGGGGCTGACTCTGACGGGCTGCCCAACAGCTGGCCCAAGCTCTCCAGGCACCAGCTCGGGAACGGCCCTTCCAGCCCCGGGCGAGCCTTCGGTTGCCTGCAGCCCACAGCGACGCCCTGGCTGGCAGACCACAAGGCCGGTGCCGGCTGACTAAGCAGCCGTAAGACTCCGACCCACAGAAACCAAGTAAGACTGTGAATGTCAACCGCAGCAGCCGCTAAGTTTGGGGATAACTTGTTGCTCAGCAAAGGGTGACTATTAATAACAGCAGGAAGGGCTTTCTCAAAACACAGACCTGACCATGTCATCCAAAACTTTGGCCTCATTCCCTTGGGAAAGGCATCTGCTCTCCTTTAATCCCATGGGGTACACGTTGATCATGCACCTGCTGTATAACCAGCACTGGGAATAGAAAGATCGACAATCTCGACTGGGGGCAACTTAGTACAATCAAGTCGCCCCACCCGTGTCTGTTCTGGTGGACAGAGCACCCTCTCCCATGGCTCTACAAGGAGGCAGCAGCCCCCAGAGCTGGGACGTAGTCTGTGCCGCTGCCCCTTCCTTGCACGTGGGCTTCCTGTGTCTTTACACAACTGCGGGCCCAGGTGGCGGCCCTGCCTGCAAGCACAGTTTACCCAAAGGCCTCACGGGTGGGGACGGCCACTCCCTAGATGTGACGATCTCAGTGACTAAGTCCCAGCTTTGTAAATCCACAGCGAGCTGAGCACCCTGCTTTGGGAGACCCAGGTCGGACATGACCCAGATGAGAGGCAATTGGCTTTTCAAGAGCAAGTTGTCCCTTCCGAGACGTCTCCCTAAGGGCACGGGCAGCACTTGTCACCCCTCCGAGAGCAGGGGAAGCCCAGAGGGTTCCATGGAGGCCACGCGAACTCCCGGAAAGAGCTTTGGTGTCAGATGGAGCCCAAGTCGGGGCTCCCGTATGGCCTTGGCTCTCTCTGAGCCTAACTTCCCGTGTGTGATGGGGGCGGCACCACTGGGGCCACGCAGCTCCCAGGAGGATTTGGGCAGAGTGAGCGCAGGGCCCGGTGGGGACTGACGCGCAGCAGCCTCCCCTGAACACGTCCCCCGGTTGCGCCTGCCCATCTGCTTTCAGGGCTTCTTCCCGTGCGGACCCCGCTCTGCCAAACCGTCCTCCTGATGCTGTTCGTTCCAAACTTCCCCAGGGGAGAGCGGACCAGGCTGGGTCCCTGACCCTGCTAAGAATCGCAAATGCGTCCCGTCCACAGCCGGCCTGCTCCTCTGACCCGGCCCACACAGCCTCCACTGCGGTGCAGGCTCAGACCCCCGGGCCAGTCCCACTGAGCTGGCGACCCCCTGAGGGTGGGGCTTCTAGACACATCAAGGCTGGGATTCAGGGCGCTCAGCTCCCAAGCCCAACTTCACATTGTCGGTGTTGCTTTGGGTGAGCCATGCCCCTCTTGGCCTCAGTTTCCCCACCTACAAACTGAAAGGGTAGGGCTGGTCCTGGAGGCTCTGGTGTTCCAGATAGTGTGAGTCAGAGCACAGACCCCAAGTAAAAATAGAATGTTGCTGATCTGGCCGAGACACAGATGTCTGTGGATCGGGACGCAGCCTCCTCTGGGGAGAGCAGTTCCCGTTCCCCGGTTAATCATCGTGGGAGCGGCTATCTGGCCGTTGGTCATCTTCAGTGTTCTCTTTGGAGCGTCGGCCCATCTTCCCAAACCCACGGGGGATGTCCACGACCGGTTTGCACGGAGTATAAATTACTCTGGGAGAGATTTCTTTCTAGATAGCTCAGGGCAAGGAAGCCAACGAGAGAGTCATCGGGGCTTTCTCGCTGTTCTGAGCTCTGTTCTTGTTTGCATCTGGGACACCCCCAAATCCCAGAGCAATGGCCACTTCCACCCTTTTTTAAGCAAACGTCCAGAAGCCCCATCAGTGGGATTCTCCCCCCTGCGAGGACTGTGCCCCCGTCGTGCCAAGCCTGACTATGTGCCAGAGACACGTCCCCAAGAGTCCCCTTGCTCCAGCGCCCTCTCTGCAGTGGCTCTCCTAGGCCAGGCACAGGCCGCTGCAGACCCCAGTCCCACCCCTGCCTCTCAGATCCCCTCCCACTTCCCAGAAAATCCTCACTCAACGGCCCCATGGCAGATTCTCAGTGTGAACCGAGTCGTGGACATTCAGAAAACCACCCACCGGGGACCAAGCCAACAGCTGTGTTTAGCGGCGCAGCCCTGGCACGAAGCTGCCCAGAAAGGCAGGGCCTGCCGCCCACCTCGGCCTCCCCCTGCCTTTAGCTCTCCGGGCTGGGGACCTTGTCTGTACACACTGCAGACGTCCTCCCTGTCTCAAAGCGTGTTCTGCGCACACGTTGCTTATTTTGAGATCGATTACGACACAGCCCAGCTGCCTTCTGAGGACAGGCCGTTTGCGACCAGAGACCAGAGAGCCAGCCTCGAAGCGCAGCGCCCTTTAACCCCAGAACGTCCCGTCAGATCTGCGGATGACAACACAGCCCACTCCTCTGGCCTACAGAACTTGCGATCACAGCCGAGCGACACCCAGCAGAGCTGAAGTCAGAGAAACGCAATTCCCGACCCCCCCTTCGCCTCCGTGGACGTCAGTTCACACCGCGGACCCGGCTTCCTCTGACGTGAACCCGGCAGATGTATGCAAGTCGGCTGACGTGTCGACAAACAACTGGATGGGAAATAAATCTACCCTGAAGCAAATCCCAGCGCAGGGAAGCCTCTGCCTCCCGCCCACGCCCGAGATGGGGGAGCTGCGCCACGAGGGGCCATCTCCCGTGAGCGTTGGTTAATCACTTCCAGATGCCAGCCTGGCACCGGGAGCCGAAGCCATGAGGCTGAGAGCTATGAGGGTCCCGCAGGCGATGACCTCAGTTAGGGAAGGCCATGCCCGCCCAGACCCCCCGCACAGTATGTGCAGAGAAACCACCTGGCAGGAACGAGTGGCCCTGTGGAGACCTGGGACAAGGCGGACCCCTGCTCTGAGACATGCAGCCCTTCCTCCTCAGGTGCTGAATGGCATCAGTGGCTCTGAGGTCATGGCACGGCTGCGACCTGCTGCCACCTGTGGGCTGCGTGGCCCGAGCAAGTCGACCCAGCTCCAAGCCCCCGGTTCCCACCTGGAAGAGGATCAGCGACACCCCAACCTTGGAGACTTGGGGTGGGAAATAGACCAAGTAGTCGGGCGAGAGCCCTCTTGCAGTGGGTGCTGGTCCTCACTGTGGTCTGAATGTCTGTATCCCCCTGAAATTCGTATGTTGAAACCCTCACCCTCAACGTGATGGTGTTAGGAGGGGGCCTTGGGAGGTGATTAGGTCATAGGGCGGAGCCCTCGTGAATGAATTTGGTGCCTTATACAAGAGGCCTGAGAAAGCTCCTTCTCCCCTCCCACCACACAGGGACTCAGTGAGAAGACGGCCATCTGTGGGGAAACGGCCCTCGCCAGACACTGGGGCCACTGGTCCCTTGATCTTGGACTCCTGGTCTCTAGAACTGTGAGAAATGAATTTCTGTCGTTTACAAGCCACCCAATTTGTGGTATTTTGTTATAGCAGCCCAGACGGACAAAGGTAATCCTCACAATCAATGTCATCACTATTGTCACCATCATCACCACCACCATCATCACCACCATCATCATCATCACCACCATCATCGTAACCACCACCACCATCATCACCATAATCACCATCACCATCGTCACCATCATCATTCGCCAGTTCCTAACACGGTCCTCGTTGTTATGGCCTGGACCATGGACCAGCCACCTGGCTCTGCTTAGGTGACCTAAACTCCTGGGCTTCTGGTTCCTGAGGAGCAGGGAGTTGAGACCCAGGAAAATGGCCTGGAGACACCTGTGGCCCCAAATCCCACGGGACAGATGCAAACCGCAGGTCTCCCATCTTTTCCCTTTTATGGCTTGTCATCTTTCTGCACAAAGCGGACGAGACCTTGAAATCTATCTCCATTTCCTAAAAGAGTTACCAAGGAGGTAGTTTCCAAACCGCCTGCTTCGGACTCCTGCCCGTGCCCAGCAAGTGCCACCAGCAGCCTTGCCACTGACGCCCTTCCCTGCTCCATCCCCCGACGGGGGCCACGCACAGAAAGCTTCCACCAGGAAAGCGTTGGTGACAGCTCAGCATGTCAGCAAGCTCGGGCCACCCTAACAAAGCGCCACGGGCTGCATGGCTTAAACAAGAGAAATTTATCCCTCATAGTTATGGAGGCTGGAAGCCCACGATCAAGGTGTTGGTGACTCGGTTTGTGATGTGCAGGTGGCCGCTTTCTCACTGTGTCCTCATGAGGTGGAGAGAGAGTGAGCTCCACGCAGTCTCATCCTTTCTTAAAAGGACACTAGTCCCACCACGGGGCCACCCTCATGGCCTCGTGTAAACCTGGTTACCTGCCAAAGGCCCATCTCCAAATGCCGTCGCACAGGGTGAGGGCTTGACCCTATGAATTTGGGGGACACAGTGGCCTTGAGAGAAGCACCTGAGCTCCCCATCCCGGAGTGACCTCAGAAGCTTCAGTGACTCCCCAGCGCTGTCACCGCAGCGCATGGAGCACACTTTTTCATACTTGTCTATTTTCCGTGAGAGCAGGACACGTTTACTCTTCTCTTCTAAATCCTCCACAGGGCCTGTTACCACGTCTCGGTATTTGCTGTTTGGGGAATGAATGAATGAATGACTTGAATGAACCCCATCGCTTGGTTCCCAAGGGAGAAGCTGGGGGCTCCTGACCTTGACCCCCCAGGCCCCTCCCCTCCCTGGCAGCCTCGCCGCTCGTTTCTCCTGCTCTGGTCTGGTCCCCTCCTCTGCCTCTCCTGTTCTCTTCTGTAATGCAGAAGGAGAAAGAAACACGCTAAAAATGTTCCCCGAGCACCTTCAGACGCACCTTCAGACTAACCTGCCCCACCGTGGGGTGGGCGATGTCACTGCTGTCCCCACGAGCCAGGGGTCAGTTGAAGCCTCACACTGGCAAAGGGCACCTGGTGGACCCGAGTCCTGAGCTTGAGACCCCAAAGCCGGCGTCCACCCAACTCTGGTGTCCTGGGAGCGCCCTGGCCCGGCCCCAGCTGGAGCTCCAGGCGCCCTGTGCTCTCCCGCCAGAAGCTGGCTGCTTTTAACGGACAGAAAGACAAACTGCATTTGGGTGCGTCGCCCGAGATTCCTGGGAGCAGAGTAACCAACACAAACAAAACCCACGAAAAGTCCCAAATCGTCACTTCCATCCACTTGGCTCCTCTGCTGGGCCAGAGCCCAGAGCCCCGTGTGTGAGCGCCCCGTGTGCAGCCCAAAGTGTCACGACGAGGAAACCAGGTGGGAAAGCAGAGGCGGCCCCGGGGCTCTTGGACGGTCTCTGGAGTCCGCCGCCTTCTGCCTGGTGACCGTTTCTGAACCACCTTCTGCGCAATGATCGCGCAGGAACACTTCCCTCCGGGGCAGCATGTCCCCTGCACCCAGCCCGGTGCCTGGCATACAGTAGGAGCACAATAAACACGTTGACTACATGAATAAACGAGTGCACCAGGGCATTTCCAGAGAGGAGGTCCCAGGGGTGTGCGGGTGTGCACATCCACACGTCTGAACATCCCTTCCTGGGCCCAATCAGAAGTCACCACGAGAGATCCCGGCTGGGACAACTATCACGTCCCCCCCCCCACAGCATGGGGACTGACATCCAAGCAGTACCATATTCATCCTTCCAGCTCTTCTCTCGGGTGCTTTTTTGAGACATGCATTTGGGGTTCTGTTGTCAGAGCGATGGTGACAGTTCTGCACGTGGGAAGGTCCAGTAAGCTGTAATTGCAGGGGCGCGACGCTGACTTCAGGAGGAGCCTTTGCTGAGGCCACCTGCCCTCCATCCTCCGGAGGCTGCACAAAGGGCTGCTGCGTGAGCAATGCCCCCCCCAGTGTGTTTAATACGACACTCTCCCCCCTTGGAGAACATTCTATGCACAGGGTCTGGGAAGGGAGGATCTCCCTTCTCAAAAGGGAAAAATGAGGCAGCATTTGGCTTATCAAGCGTTCGTTCTACAAGCGTGTTTGCAGGGCCTCCTGTGTGCAGGTCTCAGGGACACAAGGACACAGGGACCTCAGGGTCTAAGTGAGCGCTTCTCAAACTCCGACACACACAGGTGCCACCCGGAGTCTTGTTAAAATGCAGATTCTCACGCGGTGGGTGGGGGCGGGCTGAGGGTCTGCAGGTCTGACGGGCTCCCAGGGACACTGGGGCAGCTAGCCCAGGGCCAGCGGTGCCAATCACCCGAGAGCTCGTTAGAAAGGCAAATTCTGGGGCCCATCCCAGAATAAACGAGTGCACCCCAGTCAGAATCCCAGAGAACCAAGTTGGATGCGGACTCAAGTCTTTCTCCGCACGGCAGTGCAGGCCCTTGGGGTGACCACCGCGACACCCAGGTCTGCGCAGACGCTCGGCAGACCACAGACGGGCCAGATGCTACAACAATGATGTGCAAAGTTATGCAGGAGTGTGGGTGGTTCGGGGTAGAGGAGGGGTTGGGGGTGGCACGGAGAGTGGAATCGGACCTGGGCACTGGAGGGTGGCACCCCCGCAGGGTCACGCAGGGCATCAGGAGACGGGGAGGCCCATGGTTTGCTTGGAAACCGCGCGTGTGAATCAGCTCAGGGCCAGCACGTGGGTTGCAGCGTGGAAACGGGGCCACGGAAGGAGGGCTGGGGGCCGGGAGCCAGAGCTCGTGTGAGGGCAGGGCCGGGGCCCAGGGCCGGCTGCAGGCCCCACGGGCGCCTGGCCCGTCTTCCCAGGCCCCTGTCCTGAGACCCCACTGGGGGAGAGAGACGGGCGAAGACCCGGAGGAGGAGACGGAGGGCTGACGTGATTCGAGACGCTCCAAGATAAACACGCAGAGAAGCTGACAGTTGAGACTGATTACATTAGCCATGGGAAAAAAATTAGCGTCAGGCACTGCGTTTTCATAAAGCATTCTGTCTGGTTTTGATTTCACAGATGTAAGAAAACACGCAGGCAATCTGGAATTAAGTTGGACTACTTCAAACTGTTTCTATAAACCGCATTCGGGATTCTCTCAGCATTTCTGAGATTCAGTTTACAGAGATTTCTTCAAGTCCAAAAGAAAAAAAAAAGCCAGAGGAAAGGAAAAAAGAACCCAAATAAACTCTGGGGGGGACATCACCGGGGTCCGTGGTTTGTCACACATTGCCGCAAACGGCCTGGCCTGGCAGAGCGTGGCAGACTGTCCTACGGTGTTTGATTGGTGCACGCACACACTGCTCTAATTACAGACACCGGGAAATGCTGGGTTCGGGAGATTTTCCTTCCTGCATGCAATATAATCTGCATCTTAATCAGAGAGAATCTGGTTATTAATAGGACACGTGTGTCCTCATGTCACACATGACACTGCAGTGATATGCCCAGGGGGTGCTGGGAGCCCAGTGCACCGCCAGGGACCCGAGCCCAGGGGTGCCGAGCTTCTGCTGGGCCCGGCAGGATCCAAAAGGCTCTCGTTGGAGGCAGTTTTGCTGGGCCACACCAGGCAAAGACGGACTGCCTCAGTGTCCCTGCCCAGCTCCATCCTCTCAGGGCACACCAGCCAGGTGAGCAGGACCCCCAGGGACCTCCGCAGGGACCTCAGCAAGACCCGACCTGCAGGCCAGACCAGCGGCGTGGCATCCTTGGCCCAGGGACCTGCAGGCCGACTCCCCGGGTCCGCTTACAGAGGGAGCTTCCTGCACCCCCAGGGCCTCCCCCGCCCTTCCGGCCGGGTTGCCAGAGCCTTCCTGGTCCAGCGTCCTGAGTGTGTCCCTGTGTCCTGTGGCGGTCAGCACCTTCGGAGATCAAGCCCGGCTGCCTCGAATGCTTTGGCAGGCCACATCCCCCAGCCTAGCCAGAACCCCAGAGCCCTCCCAGAGAGCGTGGTGTTTATTTTACTTTGCATACGTTCTTCCAGCACAGAGGAGCTTAAATACATGCAGCTTTGACACCCTGGGTTGCACATTCCAGCAGCCCTGTCTGCTACTTTGACTGCTGCGCTGTCGTCGCTGGGAGAACTGGGCGCCCGTGCGGTATGGGGACCCACCGCTGGCACTTATATTTTAGAGCCATCTTCTGCATTCACCCCCAGGGCCCTCTCTGGGAGAACAGGCAGCCCAGAGCCCCGGAGCCAAAGTGGGGCTTGGCGAGGAGCTCTCCAGCGTGCGGTGGACGCCTGGCTCGCCCTCCCTGCACGTGACGGAGCCCGCGCTGGGCTGGGGCGCTCGCCCGGGTCGGCCTGGCCCTCTGCTGGGAGGAGCAGCTCCTGGCAGCGAGCACGGTCTCCATTACCGGCTGATTTATACGGAAAGAGGGGGGAAAGGCCAAACACGGATGCCATTAGCATAACTTCATCTGGACCCTGTGATGAAAACAGCGTCCTCGAACACAGAGAGGGACCGGGCTCCCAACTCGTCCTCCCAGGAGAAAGGCCTCTGGGTCTGCCCACCCCTGCGCGGCTCCCCTCTGGGCACCCTGCAGCCCAGCATGCTTCAGCAACAGTGGTGCCCGGGGAGGACCCCGTCTGTCGTGGGCACGGTGGGCTAGCACTTGAGAGTGTGGGATGCTTGTGCTGTTCTACCGAGCCCTGGTCAGCATCCGTGGGCGTGAGGGTGAGAGCCCGTGTCTACGTGCGGGCCTGTGTGCATGTATGTGCGTGTACGTGTGTGCATGTGTGTGCGTGTGTCCATGTGTGCGCGTGCATGTGCGTATGTGTGCGTGTGCATGTGTATGCGTGTGTGTGTGCATGAGTGCGTGTGCGTGTGTGTGCATGCGTGTGTGCATGTGCACACGTGCATCCCAGCGCAAGCCCAGCCTGAGACAGGCAGGAACCACAGGCAGTGATGGGGCGCGTCCCCTGCACAAATGCATCAGCAGCGCTTGTTCCACGACGAGGTTGTGGGAATGTGTCCCCGGGTCCCCAGCATCTCGTGCCTCCCGACACGTGTGAAATAACAGCTCA
>RJWJ010049183.1:0-10357 GCA_004363605.1 Indri indri | reverse complement strand
TCAGCCTAGCTCACAGCAACCTCAAACTCCTGGGCTCAGGCGATCCTACTGCCTCAGCCTCCCGAGTAGCTGGGACTACAGGCATGCGCCACCATGCCTGGCTAATTTTTTCTATATATATGTTTTTAGTTGTCCAGATCATTTCTTTCTATTTTTTAGTAGAGATGGGGTCTCGCTCTTGGTCAGGCTGGTCTCGAACTCCTGAGCTCAGAACAATCCGCCCGCCTCGGCCTCGCAGAGTGCTATCTCTTGATTATTTTAAAAGTAATATTTATTGCATATTTATATCTATGGATTTCAAAGAAACTCGGTATTTATTGTGTCCATAGGATAGGCAACCACCTATTATGCACTGTAGACATTCCATCTTCATTAACCTTGTACTACCCTGTCAAATAAGGTTAGTTTTCACACTTTGTTGTTGAATCTATGGCCCCAAACAATCTTGACTTTCTCATGGCTACAGGAGTCATGACTTGGTTGGTGTATAATGTAATGGAAAGGATATAAATGTTTTAAAAATTTGGTTCAGTTCCCAGCTGTATGCTAATTAAATCTTATAAATGTTCTCTGAGCCCTAGTTTCCTCATCTGCAAAATGGGATTATTAGTTCCACAGGCCAATTGCCAACACTTACATGAAAAATCTATATATGTGGTAATCTTGAAATGTAGGCACTTCATATATTTTAAATATCACAGGACTAGAACATAAGTTTCTGAAAGAGGCCAGTGGTCTTTTAATACACTCCCATATTTTTCATGTGAATAAAGAACATATAATATGTCATTTTCTGTTTTATTTTCTACTTTTATGGTTGATTCTTGCAGTGCTCCTGAACCACTTTTAAAGGGCAGGCTGTACCTGCTTTAGTGTGTCATAGTCAAATCATTCATTCATTTATTCATGCAACAGATATTGAACATCTATTATATACCAGACACTATACTAGGCCTTGCACCTACAATGCTGAATAAGACAAGTAAAGCTTATATTCTTTCAGAAGAGCCAAAAACTATAAAATTAAATAAACGAATAAATTACATATTTGGATTAGAATTTGGGCTGTGCTAAAAGCAAAACAAGGTGATGTGTTACAGAGTAACCTGGGGCACACATAGGCTTGTATTTTTAGGGATACCAGTCTTAGGGAGGACTTAAAGAAGACATCTCTGAGAAACTAGCAATTAGACTAAAACCAGGACACAGAGTCAGCTCAGTAAAGTTTTGGGGGGAAAAGAAATCAAGGCAGAAGGAAAAGGCGGATATGTATGAGCCGGAGGTGGATAAACAAAAGAAACCTAATGAGTTGAGGTTTGGAGCACAGTTTACATGGAGTGCAAGTGACAGGAGAGAAGCAGTGAGAAATCAAGGCAGAGCAGAAGGAAGAATCTGATCAGATAGGTCCTTTGGGGCCAGAGTAGGGGTTTTGGATTGTATTTTTTATATTGTGGAAGATCATTCCGGAAGCTAAGAAGACAATGTTTTGTAAGGGGCAAAGGAGGAAACCATGAGATGAATTAGGAAACTGCTTGTCTACAAGAAAAAGCAATGAAGGCAAAGAACAGAAAAAGATGAAGGGTGGGTGCTTCTCCAGAAAGGGTGGTCAGGAAGGCATCTCTGAGTAACGTTCTACATTTGAGAAGGAACCAAGTTAAGTGAGAGAGGAAAGGGTACGGCAGTTTCCTGTGTTAGTCAGTAACAGAGGGGTTGAAGAGAAGCAGATGTGCGAAGGATACAGAGGTGAGAGTATCTGCAGATGGATTGGATGTCGGGGGTCAGAAAACCAGGTGCAGCTTCCTTACTTGTGAGAGCTTCATCTTCCAAAGGAATTCAACCTTTGGTGGATGGATCTGATCTTCTGTCCCCACTATGGTAAGAAAGGAGGCCCCTTGGTTGAGGGCTCTGCTGAGAAAAAGACCAGTCAGGACACACCTGCCCGAGGTCGTGTGAAGGTGAAGGGCAGGACCACAGCATAAACCTGGGGCATCACCTGAGTATCAGTTTTACTCAAGGTTTGAGGGGAAAACAGTATTTTCATAGAAAATGCAGATACATTGTGGAATAGACTGAAATACTGGCATGGATTTAAAAAAACGAAATAAACTCAGAAATGGTTACCATAGAAATAAACATACTTGTGTGTGTAATGCTTTAGGGAGAAGACTTAAACATAAATAAAAGATGAAAATTTAGAACTTTGAAATGGAGAAAATGGGAATTATTGATCCTCACTTTTATTTTGCTGCTTAAAAAGAGAAAAATTAGCTGAAGTATAAAAAATTTTATAAACCAGAAACCAAGAATTTGTGTTGCAAACTATATCAACATGGATGCGTCCCCAGAATTCAGATACAAAACAGATTGCTTTTCCATCAGAATTTTAATATGCATAATTACCTATTTAATTATTTCACTTCCTTTTTTTTTTTCTTTTTTTACTTTTCTTGGACCTATACTCCTAATTTAGAGGTCAATTGTATTCTGTTCCTATGGTCTGGCAAATAATCTGCTAATTAGTTAACTCACTCATTAATTTTACGGGAGGAAAAGTAATCCAGGCGTGTATTTGCTATCGATACAAATGAAGTTGATCTCTCTTAATTGTTTGATTTTTATTTGCTTTGATGATCTGCAACTGAGATATTAAAATACTTGGGGAACCTAGATTTTAATCTAGCACATTCTCTGGGCAAATGTCACTGCCTATTCCTAGGTCTGATTTCATTGTGTCAGGCTTTTCAGCGCAGTTTAGATAATCTGTTATTCAGAAAAATCTGCATTGCCCAGTTTCTATTTGAACAAGAAAGGAAGAGATTATATATAATATTTGTCCCCCTTAAGAGAAAAACCAGAGTGACAGATTATGATCTGAGTAGCAGTGTGTAAGTTACTGAGGCAGAGTCCCGAGAGGACTAATACGTTACTAAAATGACTCTACATCAACCTCATTAGACAGTTCAATTATAATTTTTTCTATTGTAAGTACACTGCACTTATATTCACAATGGCATTAAGAAAAAAAGAATAATTATCTTCTCTTGCATTTTAACAAAAGATTTTACAATGACAAAATAGTTTACTCAAAATAGCAGTTGAGGGGTCTGTTATAATTCTATTGTTACTTTCAGAGCAGATGCCATGTCACATGCAAAAATGCCAAGAACACAGAAAAATATTTTTAGCTGGGTAAAAATATGTGACATTTAAGAAAGAAATGGTGGTGCCTTGATTCATTTGTTAATTAAGCACTTCAACATTTTCTATACACAATTGTTCGAAAGTTGTAGAATGCAAGAAAGATGCAATCCTCAGCCCCATGGGATTTATATTTTTAGACAATTAAGATAAATTGTTCTTTTTAATTTGTAATATGTGGGAGGAAAAAAGAAAAAGATAAATGATAGATCAAATGTATTCTTGGTCTCATCAGGGAAAGGCCCCAATTTTGGTTTTAATATGACAAAAGATGATAGCTCAGGCTAGACGTTAAGGGGAAAAATGCCTTAAATGAGCAAAATGGATTTGCTTGACTATAGGCTGAAAATAGGACAGAAACATTGTAGGATGTGACAGAAACTCAGATAAACTTTAGAAGGGATTAGACAGGGGTTTGAAGGAGACAAAGGACAAATATGGTGTCAACTACATGGCAAATTCTTTCAGCAATACTGGATAAAGAGAAGCAAGGTAAGATAGAAAGAGGTGACATTGTAAGAGCCTAAACTCTGAATGTGAACAATAAAACCAAATGTTTTAAAATTTAGAAAATCTTGGGAAATATGTTCACATATGGACATCAAAGCTATAGGTAGTGAGACTATTATGTGTTGGATACTTTATAAGATAGAACCTCAATAATTTTTAAACCTAAAGCACTGTCATTTAAATGCTGCAAATTGTTTTTCCATCTTCTAAAATGGAGACTCAAATTTAACTGTAGAACAGATTTTCTCATTGTTCTATAAAAAGTGGACATTTTAGAATATGTATGTACACAAGTAACCACTTATGTCCTTGGGAAGATCTGGGTGCAAGAAATTAAAAACAAACATAAATACTACAAACAGAATGGTTAGTCGTTTAGTTTAGCATTGAAAATTGGGTGTGTTGTTAGAAATTATGTCTATGCAAATAGTATTTCTGATAGGGATGGATTTCTTTTCCTAAGAGTGGGTCTACATTGCTTTCCACGAATATAGTGTGTGCTCTTAGGAAGCATGTGTGTGTACCCTTGCCTAAACAGCTGCTCACAGGCGCTGGGTAAGGAGACCCTGAAATCTGAAAGAAAGGAATAAAGACCTGATGATGTCCCCTCATTTTACGACCACATACTGTGGGAGGTAGACTGAGGTTTATGTAGCCCACCCTGGACAGAGCTTCAGATGTCCCACATGTAAAGACAGTTAAGACACATAATCTGGAATTTGGTGAATGTATTGATACTAAACTATTCTGATGGCTTTTTAGAGTAATAACGACCCTGGGCACAGAAGGATTTGTTACTGTAGTTGGCACAATATTGGCTTCCAAAGACATCCATGTCCTCATCTCCATAACCTATGAATGTGTCACGTTACATGGCAAGAGGGAATTAAGGTTGCAGATAGAATTAAGGTGGCTAATCAGCTGACCTTAAAATAAGGAGATTACCTTGGATTATCAAGGTAGAACTGATGGAATCACAAAGGCCTTTTAATGTAGAAGAGGGAGGCAGTAGAGTTTGAGAAGGACAGGTGACAGTGGAAGCAGTGTTAGAGTGCCGCAGGGTGAGAAAGACTCAACCAGCCACTGCTGGCTTTGAAGCTGGAAGAAGGGACGGTAAGCCAAGGACTGCAGGCAGCCTCAGGAAGCTGAAAAAGGCATGGAAATGAACTATCTGTTGGCGACTCCAGAAGGAACGCAACCTTGGCAACGCCTTTATTTTAGCCGCTTGAGACCTGTATTAGACTTCAGATTTCCAGAACTGTGACATAATACATTTGTGTTGTTTTAAGCCACTAAGTTTGCAGTATGGGAAACTAATAATAAAAATATCAGCAATAGGAAACTAATAAAATCTCAATTTTATTAGTGGATTTACCAAAGGTCAATCATCCTGGAGGAGAGTCAACTAAGGAGCAAAAACGATTTAGAGGACAAAACTGAGACTGCAAATTTCTCCTCTCCCTGGTAGTCAGAGCTTGTCTTGGATTCCACAGCATGGACATAAGCCAAACAGGCTGTGTGGCAGAGAAGGAGGCAGCCCTTGCCTTAGAGAGTCAGGCCCAGAATGAGATATGGAAGTGGCCTGAAAAGAGACCCGAAGCCATGGTCACAGGCTCATGAAGGTTCTTTTCTTTATCATGGAACCTTCAGTAGAGTTTCATTAATCATGACCAATTAGTCTTTGCTGTACAGTGAGAAATTAAGCATGCTTGGTAAAGAGAGCACAGTGTTTTTTTTGTCTCTTCCTGCAGGAAGAGAGTGGTGAGGGCAGTAGCAGTCATCAGCAAAGAACACGTCAGGCAAAGCACTGATGCCACAAGCAGAATGTGTAGCCGATGCAGCTGTGTAGAGTGAGACAGAGAGGATGAACAGGAGACACTTGGGTGATCCTAGGCATTTTTTTGATGTTCTTGCAGAAAGAGCTGGGGTTAATAGATGACAGTACTCGTCAGGCGGTCAGCCTGTAGTTATTATAATCTAGGTTCTAACAATAAATATAAGGTTCCTGAATCATAGTAATAAATAAAAATAAGAAAGAAAAAAAATGAGTAGCCTTAACTGAGCTCAAAAATAAATTGAAGAAAATAGACCAGAAGCAGAACAAGCTGGAACTGAGAAACACATGAAGGAATCAGTCCAAGCAATACAACCACAAATCAGCAATCTCGAAATAAATTCATTATTAGTTTTCAGGCATATCAAGGACCTTACCTGATAGCTGTTACCCTTTGAACACTCAGAAATAGATCCATATATACAGACAGGTTAAAGGATGACAAACACGGCAGGAATAGTCATTGAGAACCTTTAAGTAAATGATGCTGGGACAATATTTTTCTATGTGGAAAAAATGTAAATTAAAATATTACTTCACACAATATAAAAAAGTCAATTCTAAGTGAATTTAACCTATGAATGTGAGAAGATAAACTTTAAACATTTTAGAAGAAAATATTGGATAACATCAATATAATATTGGGTTAGGGAAAGATTTCTTAGATAACTCACAAAAGCACAAAGATTAAGAGAAAATATTGATAACATTGATAGCATTGAAATAAAAATATTTTGAACAGTAAAAAGAACTACTGGCAAAGTGGAAAAATAATAATTGTGAAAAAATAACTGTAAGCATATAAATGACAAAGGATTCATATATTGAATAATAAAGAATATAAAAAACATCCTATGAAATGGGTAAAGTTTCAAGTAGGTGTAATTCACATAAACACGTACTTGGATTCCATACACACATTTGTTATATATATATATATTTATATATATATGTATATATGAAATGATTCTCAAAAATCATAAGTAATCAGGTCAATGCAAATAAATGAAAATAATGTAAAGACACTAGTCTTTGCATTGGCAAAATTTTAAATCCGTCAGTGTCAGATGTTGGTAAGAATATTTGTAAATGGTAAATTTTAAAAGTTGCTGCTTGGAATGGAAATTATTATAATTACCTTGGAAAGAATTTTACAATATTTAATAAAGATGAAGATATATATATATAATATATATGTATATGTATATCTCCTAAGTCCCCAAATTCCACTTCTAGGAAAAGAGCCGTTTACCCTCTCTTCCCTGCAAAAAACCACTCGGACATACATGAAGCAGACATCTACAAATAATTTTTTAATGGGGTTGATTTAATCATAAAATTATAAATTACCTAGATTTCTATTAGTAGAAGAATAAATTAAATAATCTGTGCTTAATGTATAAATGCAATATTACAAAATGGGAATGAACTAAAGTCATGTCTATCAGATGAACATTTTTAAAAAATCAAGCCATAGTAAGATACATACAGTATTAATCTATTTCTATAAAGTTTTAAAACTTGCAAAACTATTGTACATATTGCTTTTACTTATATGTCTACATAGTAAAACACAAAAACATACATGAACATTCAAAAACATGATCTGAAGCAAATATTTCTGAATATTAATTTTCTTAAAACAGTGCTGAGTTTCACAAGTATTTGTTATATTTGTAACTAATTTTCCTAATATTTCATAATTTAAAAATTCAATAGAAAAGGCAAAATAAAGATGACTTTACTTTGGTTCATTCAGTAGTATATTTTAGATACATGAGATACGATAATATGAACCAGCTCATATGCGTGAGATTGGCAAATTGATCGAGAGGACATTATCTCATAAACAGAGCAGCACAGGCAGCCTGGCGTCAGTTACTGACACTATTATACAAGTGAAGTGTCCCGATCCAAAGATCCAAACTCCGTAATGCTCCAAAATCTGAAACTTTAGAGCACCGACATGATGCTGTAAGTGGAAAATTCCACACCTGGCCTCATGTGACAGGTCACAGTCAAAGCACAGTCAAAACTTCGTTTCACACACAAAATTAATAAAAATATTACATGAAATTACTTTCAGGCTATGTATATAAGATGTATATGAAACATAAGTGAATTCTGTGTTTAGACTTGGGTCCATCCCCAAGCTATCTTATTATATATATATATGCAAATATTTCAAAATCTCGAAAAATCCAAAATTCAAAATACTTCTGGTCCCAAGTATTTTGGACAAGGGGCATTCAACCTGTACTATGAACATTAAGAAGCTATTTAGTGAAATATCTATTATGTGACATTCAAATGGACATGGATTTTGAAAAGTTCTTGAGAAAGCTTGAGCTCATTAAAATCATAATTTTATAAAGTGAATGGATGTAATCTCCTATAAATCAGCATCAGGACAATCTTCAGTAAGTAAGATTGAATTCTAATATAGCTTCATGTTTCAAGGGCTTTGGGAAAAAAGCTTTTATTCCAGTTTCCATGTTCCACATTCCATTAAATGCAAAAAAAAAAAAAAAAAAATTGCTTCCATTCCTATTGCCTGAATATCAGGGCACTGATTCAAAGAATACAAAATTTAACCCCAGATGGGGCAATATATTAAAAAACAAGATGCAATCATGAAATCTGTATGAGTTACTTGTTTATTTTATGCTTTCTCGAAAAGAGCTGTTTAAAAGTGCACATTTTGTTCGTACTTTATCTTCTGATTTCGCAATAAAAAGAAAAGTTTCTTCTAAAACAAGCATCTGAATAATAATTGAAAACTTCTAGGTCAATACATTATACTACCTGATTACTCATTAATTTTTAACACTTAATGTAGCATTTGTACAACTTATTCACAATTTTAAATTCTGTTTTTCAATTTAGTTTGCTTTCTAACAGTAATTCCATTTTAATCATATTTGAAACTTTGGATACAGGAGAAATTTTAAATTAAATTTAGTATGTAAAGCATACTAATATACTAAGATGACATCTATGCTTAATACTATTTTAGTCAACAAATTAAAGAAATATTAGTGATTGTTTAGGAAGGAATACATACATTTATGAAACTGAGTCTAACAACAAATATTTAATGGGTGCCTACTATCTTCCCAGAACTTAAAAAATAATAATAAAAGAATATTAGCCAGGTCAAATTCAGTGTGTTAAGCCAAAGTTGTAAAGCCCAGAGCTTTTCTCAACCAGTCATCTACTAATTAACTAAATGCCTGATTTATTAAAATAAAAATGTTTTTAAAGATCGCCTCTCCTTCTTTAATCATTGACATCACACTCACAGACTTTTTGTTCTGTTGGGTATAAGTTAATAACAAACTGCAGCTATACATTCAGGCAAGAACAGTCATAGCCATTAGGGGAGAAGAAAAACCATGGAAGGCTATTGAGAGTCGGATGTCAGAGAACACAAGGATAGATCAGAGACCGCAAGGAAGGTTCCATTTAAAGCCAGAAAAAAGGGACTTTTATAGGTGCTGGAGAGAGAAATGTTTGTTGTGTAGTGAACTTCATGAGAGCAGTGTGCACTTCAAATATTGTGTAACAAAGCAAGATTTTTCTTAAGTCGATACCAGAAAACCTTCATCATTTACCCTAAGAGCTCAAGATAACTCTTGGTGTCCAGTCTTAACTCTATGAGACATAATCATCTCATCCGTCTTCATGAGTACCACTAGGTCCCTCCTAGTAAACTCATCACCGCCTATTTAAAAGACAAAATGTTATCATTGGCAGAATTATTGACGACCAAAAGAAAAAATAAAGCGTGAGTCACAGTTGAAAGCCCAAAGAGACTGGCCGCTTCATTTAGTCCAGCAGCAACACTGAATGGTGCTCCAGTCACCAATATGTATCGAGAGGTTTTAGATATGGTCCAAGGACAAGGAGTCAGAAAGGAGAAGACAACTCAACTTTCCTACTCTAAAGATCTCAAATCAAAAGAAAGTGCAGAATATAACAGGCATACAGATTTAACTGATATCTCATTTTGTATATTTGAGTCAGATTTCCCTCATTTAATAAAAAAAACCCGACAACATGAAATATTACAGAGGTCAAGGCCTACCTCTAACCCTTTACTCTCATTAATTTCCCAAATTCTAATATTGGTCTTTACCCTATTCATGCTTGTGAGAGCTTTTATTTTTCTCCTTACATATTTTAATTACATATTGGAATCAGTAATTGAGGTAACAATTGTCTGAAATAAGAAATATGGGTTCTTTAAAATAAAACTTTTTAAAAATAAGAATGAGTAGCAAGAGGACAGGAATGAGGGAGGAAAAAAAGAAAATTGGATCACTGACACACTGGTGGGCGGTTTCTGAATGTAATTAAAAATGTGTCCATCGTAGAAGCCTGCTGAGATATCTATACGTCAGAATTTCTCTTTCTACAAACTATTTTAGGGTCTCCAAACTGAGAGGAGAGATTGAAAGAGAGAGAGAGAGAGAGAGAGAGAGAGAGGAAATACAGATTTTTTGGTTTTTTTGGAGGAAGGAGGGGGACAGAAGAAACCTTTAAAATTTCAATGTTTCTTTTCTTTTCTTTTCTTTTTTGAGATAGGGTTTTGCTCCGTCAGAGTGCAGTGGCATCATCATAGTTCACTGCAACCTCAAAACCTTGTGCTCAAGCAAGGGCCAGATAGTAAATATTTTAGGCTTCTGCCACATAGAATATCACAACTAATGAACTCTGCCGTCATATTGTGAAAGCAGCCATAGATGATGTGGAACCAAATGGCATGTTCCAATAAAACTTTATTTGTGGACACTGAATTTCAAATTTCATATA